>JAVQIZ010043304.1:0-30496 GCA_036023535.2 Galaxias brevipinnis | reverse complement strand
TGGAAGGTTTGACTGTGATCATTGGTTGGCTGAGATGACTGCTGCGTGGTGCGTGCGTGCGTGTGTGTGTGTGTGTGTGTGTGTGTGTGTGTGTTTGTGTGTGATGTACTGCTCACTGTGGCTCCTCCCCTGCTGTTTGTCAGGAGGCCAAGCTGACCGACCAGCTCCCGCTCATCATCGTCTGCGACCGCTTCGACTTCGTCCACGACCTGGTCCTCTACCTGTACCGCAATAACCTGCAGAAGTACATCGAGATCTATGTGCAGAAAGTAAGCAGAACACACACACACACAGGCTGAACACTGGTCTGTGCTACAACCAGCATCATAGTTTGAGGACAGAGGCTGACCTCGTATAAGGAGTGTGTATGTAGCAGCAGCAGCAGTTGATTGATTAGACCGTGGGGTTTCCTAGGTCAACCCCAGCCGTCTGCCGGTTGTGATCGGAGGCCTCCTGGACGTAGACTGCTCCGAGGATGTCATCAAGAGTCTCATCCTGGTGGTGAGGGGACAGTTCTCCACCGACGAGCTGGTAGCCGAGGTGGAGAAGAGGAACAGGTAGGTGCACGGGCGGCCCTCTCTCCTCACATGGCAAAAAAAAAGGTTGAAAATTTGCTTGTTGGAGGAAAGCAGTGAAAGTAGACGAAAGCTCACCTATTTCTTCCCCTGGCTTCCTCTGTTCAGACTGAAGCTGCTCCTGCCTTGGCTGGAGGCCCGCATCCACGAGGGCTGTGAGGAGCCGGCCACCCACAACGCCCTGGCCAAGATCTACATCGACAGCAACAACAACCCCGAGCGCTTCCTGCGTGAGAACCCCTTCTACGACAGCCGCGTGGTGGGCAAGTACTGTGAGAAGAGGGACCCCCACCTGGCCTGCGTGGCCTACGAGAGGGGCCAGTGTGACCAGGAGCTCATCAACGTAAGCACTGCCTCGTGTCACTGACTGACGAGAGACACGGACATTTACATTCATTCATTGACTCGATCCTTAAATACAAGCAGGAAATATTCCAATGGGGTTTTTTGTGTTTTTTTTTTTTATTGTACAGGTTTGCAACGAGAACTCCCTGTTCAAGAGTTTGTCTCGCTACCTGGTGCGCCGCAGGGACCCTGATCTGTGGGCCAGCGTGCTGCTGGAGAGCAACCCCTTCAGGAGACCCCTCATCGACCAGGTCCGCCCCTCTCGCCACACTGTTCAGGGAGAAAGACCACCAGGTGTGTAGCCCCCTCATGGCTGTGTCACGGCTCATCTCTCTCTGATCCGCCTCCCCTCAGGTGGTGCAGACAGCCCTGTCGGAGACCCAGGACCCCGAGGAGGTGTCTGTCACAGTCAAGGCCTTCATGACCGCAGACCTCCCCAATGAGCTCATTGAGCTGCTGGAGAAGATTGTGCTGGACAACTCCGTCTTCAGTGAACACAGGTACAAAACTTACTCTGAGACAAGACAATGGATATATTTGTTTTTTTACGGTCATCGTGGAATCTTTTGTTTCTGGAAGTAATTTTTCCTTCTCCCCTTTCACAGAAACCTCCAGAACCTTCTGATCCTGACGGCCATCAAGGCGGACCGTACCCGCGTGATGGAGTACATCAACCGCCTGGACAACTACGACGCCCCGGACATCGCCAACATCGCCATCAGCAACGAGCTCTTCGAGGAGGCCTTCGCCATTTTCAAGAAGTTTGACGTCAACACCTCCGCCGTGCAGGTCTGCGGTCCGAGTCCTCCGCCTCTCTATCACGTAGTGCCATCCCTCCTGTCGGGACGTGGAGCGACCTCCCGGTTCTCAATCCCTCTCTGTGTGGCTGCAGGTCCTGATCGAGCACATCGGGAACCTGGACCGGGCCTACGAGTTTGCCGAGCGCTGCAACGAGCCGGCCGTGTGGAGCCAGCTGGCCAAGGCCCAGCTGCAGAAGGGCCTGGTCAAGGAGGCCATCGACTCCTACATCAAGGCCGACGACCCCTCCGCCTACATGGAGGTGGTACAGGCGGCTGACCAGAGCGGTGAGAGACGTTTTACGAAGCCTGACGAGGCCTGTTGTCTGAAATGTCGCCTCCCCGTCCCATCTCCTCCTGTGGCTAACGTGTGACCCCCCCCCCCTGTATCTGTCAGGGAACTGGGAGGACCTGGTGAAGTTCCTGCAGATGGCTCGCAAGAAGGCCCGCGAGTCCTACGTGGAGACGGAGCTCATCTTTGCCCTGGCCAAGACCAACCGCCTGGCCGAGCTGGAGGAGTTCATCAACGGACCAAACAACGCCCACATCCAGCAGGTAGACTGACCCCACGACCAGTGAAGTGTCCACGATATGATCACATGACGGAATAGGACACTCACACACCATCCACTCGCGTTTCCTCCCTCCCGGCTAGGTCGGCGACCGCTGCTACGACGAGAAAATGTACGACGCGGCCAAGCTGCTCTACAACAACGTGTCCAACTTTGGCCGGCTGGCCTCCACCCTGGTGCACCTGGGCGAGTACCAGGCGGCCGTGGACGGAGCCCGCAAGGCCAACAGCACCCGCACCTGGAAGGAGGTGTGCTTCGCCTGCGTGGACGGGAAGGAGTTCCGGCTGGCCCAGATGTGCGGCCTCCACATCGTGGTGCACGCCGACGAGCTGGAGGAGCTCATCAACTACTATCAGGTAGGCGGGTTGGAACGTAGGTCTGAGTCAAGGTCATACATAACGATAATGGAAGCTAATGAACCGCTGGGAACTGGTGTTTCCTCCCCAGGACCGCGGTTACTTTGAGGAGCTGATCACCATGCTGGAGGCGGCCCTGGGGCTGGAGCGCGCGCACATGGGCATGTTCACCGAGCTGGCCATCCTCTACTCCAAGTTCAAGCCCCAGAAGATGAGGGAGCACCTGGAGCTCTTCTGGTCCCGAGTCAACATTCCAAAGGTAGGGAGGGCAGGGAAAGGACGGTCGGAGCCATTTTAGGTACATTGGAATGCTCCTTCAAAGACTCGTGCTGACTGGGTGAACCACTCCCAAACTCCCCTGCAGGTTTTGAGGGCAGCAGAGCAGGCCCACCTGTGGGCAGAGCTGGTCTTCCTCTACGACAAGTACGAGGAGTTTGACAACGCCATCATCACCATGATGAACCACCCCTCAGACGCATGGAAGGAGGGCCAGTTCAAGGACATCATCACTAAGGTAGGGGCCCTCTACACACTCAATCGCCTGGTCCAATGATGCTTAGGTGTGGTGTGCTACGTTCGCACTGTAAATGAGGTGTGCATAAAACATGACGGTAACTAGTATTGGATTGCAGCGTTAGAACACCATTTTCTGGTCTTAACTCTTGTCATGCTTTGGCCGTGTGCAGGTGGCCAACGTGGAACTCTACTACAAAGCCATCCAGTTCTATTTGGAGTTCAAGCCTTTGTTACTGAATGACCTGCTCATCGTGCTGTCGCCCAGACTGGACCACTCACGTGCCGTCAACTTCTTCACCAAAGTAGGCTCTCCCCCCCTTCATCTTTTATGGAGGCCAAACACCCTTTTTTTGACCCATACACTTGGTTTGTTGTGTGCATGCGGCTCTAACAGGGCTGTGGTCTTTGTCAACAGGTGAAACAGCTGCCTCTGGTCAAGGCTTACCTGCGGTCAGTGCAGAACCACAACAACAAGTCTGTCAACGAAGCACTTAACAACCTTTTCATCACGGAGGAGGATTACCAGGTGAGCTTTGCTTCGCCTCGCTCTCGGGCTGGCGGTACGGTGCCGGGCGCCGCCTTTCTCACGTGTGACCTTTCTTTTCCCGTGCAGGCCGTGAGGACGTCTATAGACGCCTACGACAACTTTGACAACATCACCCTGGCCCAGCGACTGGAGAAGCACGAGCTGATTGAGTTCAGGAGAATCGCCGCGTACCTCTTCAAGGGAAACAACCGCTGGAAACAGAGCGTGGAGCTCTGCAAGAAGGACAAGCTCTACAAGGTACGTACCCCCACGCAGGGGTCCACTGGCGGAACGTGTTAAGACGAAAGTCCCATTCGGGCAAGCCATGTTCCACCCCCCATGACCCCCCCCCCCTGTACCCCAGGACGCCATGCAGTACGCCTCCGAGTCCAAGGACACGGAGCTGGCGGAGGAGTTGCTGGGCTGGTTCCTGGAGCAGGACAAGAAGGAGTGCTTTGCCGCCTGCCTCTTCACGTGCTACGACCTGCTGCGGCCCGACGTGGTGCTGGAGACGGCCTGGAGGCACAACCTCATGGACTTCTCCATGCCCTACTTCATCCAGGTCATGAGGGAGTACCTCTCCAAGGTGGGTCGACACCGTGTGTGTGGAGGGTGGCGGGGCGTAGCGGTCACCGTGGGTTTGTTACTAATGTCCCAAATCAAGACTGTACAACACAATGAAACTCACAATTTGTTTTCACAATTGGATATTAATGTTAAGCTTTTTTTTTTCTGCTTGTTGGCTTGTTTGTATCTTGCTTTTACTATGTCCGTATGGATCATATTTTTTACTGTACCAGTTAACCATAAAATATGTTCCCTAAGGTGCTGTCCTCTCTACTTTGATAACAGACCAGATGGATTTAAGGCCGTATGATTTTAAGTCCCCCCCCCCCTCTGGATTCCCAAATGTTTTGTTTTGGCACCGTAGTAAGTTGACCTTGGATGCGGTTTGTGTGTGTGTTGTATTAGCGCGGATCTGCGTGCACGTTGCTCTGCTGTGAGCACGACAGCATGCGTCAGCAACACGTTCTCACCACCTCCGAGCCACATCACTCCCAGCCTTGGGCTGGGCAGTCTAGACAGGTGGGAGGCGAGGTGAGGGGGTCGTAGTAAGGCAGCCACACGAGGAACACGGACAAAGGGTTGGCTGAAGGAGTTCCATTTGGGCTCCATTGACAGACACGACCGCTAACCATCCCTTTGGTGTCCTTTCAAGGACAGACATGGTCTCCTCTTAAGCCAGGCCCCGTCTGCAGCTTTACTATTATGCTTTTGGAACATTCATTTTGTGCCTTGCTTTGATGTCCAGTAAACAAACGTAAATATCTTTAGTGCAAATATTTCCGTGAGGCAATGTATTTGTTTGACAGAGCCATGGAGAAGTCCATTTCTTTTGTTAGTTTGTCAAAATATTGAAATTTTTTTTATAAAAAAATATTATTTAACTAATATTAAATAAACATGCAATACCTCTTCAAGTGGGTGTAAGCAGCATACCAGCAGTAGTCTGGATTAGAGGATCCTGAATTAGTTCTCCAAGTCTGCAAAATGTTTGTTTGAGAGCAAAACATATACATAAATCACGTGTTATGGTGTCCTAACAGTCCATTTCAGGAAGTAGCCAATCAGGGCTTTTAAGGGGCCACCATATTTGGGTTGCTATCAGTTGCCCAAGTATTCAATCAGAAAGGAAGGCATAGGTCCAACATGGATAACATTTCTCAAGACCTGACACTTGATAAAACGTATGTTTTGTTTTTTTAAAGCATTCACTTATATTAATTAAAAACAAAGGGAAAGTGTTGCTCCCCCAAATGTTCTCCCTCATTTGTTTTTAATAGACCTGCTACCACACTGTTTTCTAAGCTGCTCCTCTTGACTTCCCTTGCAGGTTGATGTGATTAACGAAAAGGTGAAAGTTGATTCCGTTATTCCGTCTCTTTCGGTCTTTAATTTTGGTTCATTCTAGTCTGGATGGTTGCAACCTCAGGAAATCTGCATGATTGTTCTATTTTAATGCTCCTCCACATTACACTGCTCCTTCTACAAAGGTGTACACACACACACACACACACACTCTAATGAATGCCTAGTATTATGCTCTTTAGCATCGATTTGCATTTCTTTCCATACAGAGCGTAGCGCTAAATCTCAAGGAGTCATGGAATAAATTGTTTGATCAAAAGGTTCACGAATAAATTCACACTTCAGAAGCGTCTCCGTAGTGATGTAACGTGTTAACGGTTTTAATCATTGTAAAAACGTATCCACAGGTTTTCATAATGAAGTTGATTGACCCTGAAATGATTGAGCTCATATATAAATATAATTACATTTTGTCAGTATATTACCTGCTGTCACTGAAGAGTCAGTGCATCTTTCCTAATACTGTTGCTCGGTACACTTGTAAGAGACATGTATGAATGTATGTGTGTGAGAGGATTGTGAAACGTGCTTGGTATTAAAAGGAAGCATGCGGTGTCTTGCCAGAAAACGGCACGAAGGAGCTGGGAGACCGCTGGCTTTGCCTTGCACTCTAGGAGGCCTCGATTGGCTGTGCCAAACTCTTTGGGCTGTAGGCTTTCACCCCTCCTCTGTGTCTAAACATGTCTGCCTCTTTTTCTAACACACTTTTTTACAACTGTAATAACACACCCTTTTCACCAACTGTGATAACACACCAAGCATGGCAGAGCTTGATTGCTTTCCGCCTAATAAGGCCTCAGCTTGTTGGGATTGTTTTGGAAGACATTGATAATGCAATTGATGATCTGAACGAGGCGTATGCAGGGAACTGAACCCACCACCATGCGTTTGACTGGACATCTAAGTGCTAGATGCAGCCTTCCTAAGTGGCAGTTAGCTTCAGCCTGTCCTTATGCCCTATCTTTTACACTGACTCAATTTCCTCTCCCTAACAACTCTTACAAACTAGCCCTTTTTCCCCTCTATGCTTTCGGACAAGTTAACATTGGTTAGTAGTAAGTAAAGAGTAGCCTAATTACTTATGTAAGGGGTTTGGTTCTCTGCATACAAATATTTAATTTTTTTTAAATTCAGAGAGAAGTGGCTGAATGGAGGGACCAGAGCTTTTTTACTTTGTCGTGTTTTGCAGACTGCTTTCTGGCCTAAATATGATCAAGGGGTGGCGTATAGAAGCATTTGTGTTTAGACATACCGTATAAACATTATGCATTCTCTTTGTCAAATGGTCCCATCCATCAACCACTCCGATATGTTAAGGTCAAAACGTCAGTGTATGGAGATCCATGTCTCTAGCACGCCATCCAGCATGTCTTTCTGCTCTTCTTTTACTGTGTCCTCTAAATGTGTGCTGTTATACCTTGCAGGTGGACAAGCTAGAAACCTCAGAGTCCCTACGGAAAGAGGAAGAGCAGGCAACAGAGACACAACCCATTGTCTATGGTAAGTTCTCAGAGTAACTTAACAGGACATCATCTTGTCATCTCAACGTGTTGCTGATGGTTTACTTCTGGTCCCCACACAACCCTTTTTAACCAGTGATGTGTTTTGAGCTTGCAGTTGTGTTGTATAACCTGTGTGTGTGTGTGTGTGTGTGTGTGTGTGTGTGTGTGTGTTTATGATTTGCAGGCACACCCCAGCTAATGCTTACAGCAGGTCCCAGCGTACCAGTACCCCCCCAGCAGGCCTATGGGTACGGCGTCGGTTACACAGGAGCACCTGCAGCCTACGGCCAGCCTCCAGCCGCCCAGCCAGGTTTTGGCTATGGCATGTAGGGTCCGCTCAAAGTCCGGAGCCATCCACCTCTCTCTCCTTCAGTCCTTCACCAGCCCATTCATATCTTGTACTCACCACAGGGTATACCTATGAGCAGTTATTCTTTTTTTAATTATTGTGTTATTTGTTTTCCTTTGAAACTGTCATGAAGGACTCCATTTTATTTCTTTTGTCGGAAAAAAAAGATTGGATCACAAGGAATAATTTTTTCACATTCCATCTATTTACTAGATTTAATTTTGTCTATTTTATTTGAATGGGGAATGGTGTATGTACAACGAGGGGGCTTGTGGGAAGAGCAAGTCCTCTTCTTAATTAAAAAAGGTCTGTTGTGAAGCATCTGATTTGCACTCTGTAGTGAGAAGAAACTAATGTAAAATCTCTTCATTTTGATGTGTGTGAGCAGCTTGTTCTGTCTGTCTGTAAAATGCATTTAATTATTGTATATTCAGAAATGAAAACAAGTTACATTGTTCTTCTATATTTGAACATGAGACTTCCGCTTCCATTACCACAATCTAGAAACACTACGTCATACCAGTAATGTCCATACACACTGGGGGGTTGTGTGTAGCCCTTTTCAGAAGAAACCAGAGATTATTTTAAATGCGTACACACGATTTCCAAAGTGAGTTTTAGCCTTTTCCAACAGCCAGGCCTATGCAGGTTCTCCAGTCCCACCGTGTAGAGAGAGAGAAGTTTGGTGTTTGCGTTCCGCTGTGTGTCACAGATGACCTTTCCTTGTGCTGTAAACAGGGCTCTCAGAAGGGGACCATTCCTAATTGAAGAGGGATCACTAAGGACTGTCCAAGTCTTCAGACCTGTGTGTTTTGTTTGACTAACCTGCTCTGCGCCCCCTCTTTGTGCTGCGGTTTGTGTATGCTGGATATCGTGGTGTTCTAGGTCACTGTTCTTGAGTGTACAGTAAAGAGAATATAAAACCTAATAACCTTGATGTCCTGCTAGGTTTTCTTTTCTTTCTGTTCAGTTCAGTCTTTCTGATCTAATTGAAAATAAAATCACAGGACTTGCGGTAATTTGGTGTTTTTATCGAAAGCTTGTGTGTGTGTACAAGAAATCAATCATTAAGTCCCTCTACCCTATACTCTTAAATGACTTTAGATTAAGCGTGCACTTAAAATAGCTGATTGTGCATAATCTGGATCATGATGAATGAAGAGGCGGTTTTCTTTTCCACATAAAATAAAGGCTTCTTGTTTGTCAAGAAACGTCCAGTTTTGTCTTTTTCTGAAAACGTCCCACTAGTCCTTTGTAAGTGGCAATAAAAACAAATAATATTGATAAATTAATATTGAAACTGGATGCAAGTTGAATAGATGTCATGTAACAAATGTATTAGGTTGCAGTGCCATCTGATGGCTACTATAAATTATATTTTCCTGCTTGGTTCTTGGACAACTGGACAGTACTTTAAAACAAATCAGCCGAGGCCCGTTCAAGGTCTGCTGGGAGTCAAAACATTGGAGATTGAAACATTGTCACTGAAATGTAGGATTATTTTAATATACATAAATTATGTATAAATTTAAAAGTCCGTTAATAGGCCAAAATCTTGTTAAACACAATTGTATTTATGACGTGGATCTTGGCTCCAGCTAGTACTAATGTTCTAGTCCTTTGGCTATAAAAAGCACCCAGGTTCTTAGGGTTGCCATATTAATCTGACTCAGAAGGCTCTCCTCTACATTGCATCTAGCTGGAATTTCAGGACTATTTTATGCAATTGGGATTTATGTTGAGCGATATATATGATGTTTTTCTTTTACTACTTTTACATTTTAATACATCAGAATATTGTTTTTATAGAGACGTTTCAGAATGGCTGATATCCACTTCCTGCTCCCTCAAAGGAAAAACCAATAAATGTGTTCACTAATGGAGCAGACCAGTCCACAGTGTGCCTACACAGGCATGATTTACGGGTTGTACTTGGAAGGGCAAGCCTGATTATTTAAGTGCATTTAGGCACAGTGAACATTCAAAATAGGATTTTAAAAATAGGGCTCTCCTAGAGTGTCTGAAAGCCCTTTTTATGCCATCCTTGTTTACCACATTGCTTTTATTGCAAACCAGTAAGTATAATAGTGCTGGCAAAATTAATCTTTATTAACGCTGAATGCTGTCCATGTTCTATAAAAATACACATAATAGGCAGTAAATAAACAGTTATGCTTTAGGATTAGGACTGTTTCACAATGAAAAATTTAAAGTTGTAGCCTAATAAATAATATTTTTCAATTTGCATATAAGTGTTCAATTTGAATGTTACAATCAGGTTAAACAATATTGGCTCCGCTGATCCCATGCAAAGATGTGCATCCTCAGGCCCAATTTAAAATAGAAATGTGTTCAGGTACATGTTTTTAGTGCAACTTTAATTCCTGCATCTAATAGAGTTTCAGGTGTCCTGTAACTTTGTCTACAAGATCTGCAGGTCCCGGTCCAATTCCCAGCACAGTGCGTGATCCTGGGGCTATCTGTGTCCTCCCTGCGTCCTGGATCAGGCTGACAGGCAACCCCACCTCCTTGGCATGGGTCAGCAGCTCCATCAAACTGTCTTCATCTGGGGCTTTGACCACCACCTTGGGTTGGCCACAATACTCCCATTGTTTGAGTAGCTCAGGGTTCCTGCGTTGTACCTGCTTGTAGGCTGATACAGCAGCATGAGAGCATTGAGCTGCCACTTTTCCCTTTCCCATCTTCAGGTCGTTTCGAACCACGATGACCATTTTAAACTCCCCTCCCTCTCCCATGATACAACTGGCTTCACTTGCAGTGCCGTTCCCCATGGCTGTTATGAGGTCTTTGGCTGTCTTGCTGAACCGACCTCTGAAGTGCCACCCCAGGCACAGTCCACAGCCCATTCCAGCCACTATGCCCAACGTTAAATGGCTATAAAGGGGATCCATATCTTGTCAAGCCTGTGAATGGTGAAGGGTCAATATCAAAAGTTTAAAAATCTTTCTCTAACTTTAAGTTTAGCGCTCCACCTCACGTGCCCAGCCTGCAATAGCTTTCTGTCCTGCCATATTATAACACGATTTTAATCAAAAAGTAAAAAGAAGTTTTATATAATAACCTATAGCAACACACAGCTTAAGAATAGATACTATTTGAAATGCGTTTAAGTCAAATTCATCAGCTTTAGGAGTAGGCTATCGTATCGTATCGTGAGCCAAGAGTAGCCAAGAACGTCCTGGCCTCGCTAACAAAACTTTACATCTTTAAACTGTCCTGCTGATTATGGTAGATGGTAACCATGCTTATAATATGGTTGTCTGCTTGAATCCATGTATTTTGACACATTAGGTACATTCTTTAAAACTGTGGCGATAAAGACTATAAACGCATTACCTTGGAGCTCAGTCAGCGCGCTAACACCACTAGATACCGAGTTTGGTTGTCGCTTTCTAACGGCGTCACATGGTTCACAAACGTATGACAATGAAGGGAACGCTGAAAGGAAAGGCTGTGTTCGGAATTGCCTACTTTAATACTATCTACTACATACTCAATGAGCACATACTGTATACTGACTACTTAAACCGAAATCTAGAATACTTCTTTTTAAAAAAAATTTTTTTACAAAGATTCGATTATATTGTTAGTATACTCAACTGGAACATGTGACCAAAACCCGGGTATTTTTGTTATGCTGTCAAAGCTGTAAGGAAATTGCCGAATTGTATTTTGGGGCGTGAAGCATCATCTAGTAAACTTTGTCGGGTACTCAACATTTCCCCAAAATTGAGTAGGTGATCCGAGAAATGTTTCCATACTCAAATTTCGCATACTACTACCGTTGGCATACTGCATACTCATTTTCGGTCAAATTGAGTATGTGAAGTATGCATAATAGGCGATTGCGAACACAGCATGCATAATGCAACTTTTTATATTTTTTCTTCTTGATTTACTTTTAACAATATTTGATATAATGGGTAGGGCTATCTGCAATGGATAATGCAAAGTAGGCTGAGGCTCATGCTGGCAAGTGGCTATGATGTCACGTCATACTCAGATTTTTAAGCTCAACGTTTCTGATCTCTGGACTGTTTACTTTAGTACTTTTGGTCGTTCGAAAGGTTGCACTGTAAGAACTCCGCGGTACCGGTAAAATAAAGTCTAGACATGCTGGATGAGAGGTCCTTTAAGTTCTTAAAACTGTTAGACTTCTGCTGTTGTCCTACGTTAATTTCGCGTGATTTGACTGGACAGAATCAGTAATAAGCATGAAAGGGTCGAGGAAAATTAGAACAGCAAAATTATACATATTTTCAAAGTTTTTTGCGTTGCTTTCAATGTTCAACTCAAGCGGACATAAAATATATGAACGTACGCACGTAGGATACAGTTCCCTGGCTGCGGCATCTGACAGCATATAAAGAGAAGGTAGGAAGGGGGTAGCTAGGTCTGTAGCTTTGCAAATTAGTAATTTGCCAGCTGCAGAAGCTCATATTTTCGAGAAAAAGGGCAAACATATATTTACACTATCTAACATGTCCATGTCAACTTTCCTGTTGCTCTGGTATATCAGGCTGATACTTGCCTCGTGCTTGACCATCAAAATGAAGCCTAGTGGCGCTGTGCACCTGCAATTAACGTGCGGTCAAGGCTGGTCAAGTTTGACGTTCATGTTTATGTAACATGAGAAGTAACCAGATTTGGTTGGGTGTTTTACATCAGTCTGTCTCAAAGAAGGAAAACTAATATTGTCTTCACGCGATCAAATTATAACAAACAAACCGTAACCCAAAAAGGTGGAATCATTTAATTTATAATGTATTATTATACAAACATGTTAATGGCGTAGAGACACTGTGTTTTAGCACATAGGACACTTTTTTTAGTGGCCTTATCTTTTATTAGGCCTGCACTGAATGACGTAAATAGTTCAGTCAGGCTGTTACTTTGTCCCCTTCAGAGTGTACTGTATGTATTTCCCCATCCACTTTTTAAGCGGTACACCACAACTGCTAGACTAGAAGTGTTTTTATAAAATTATGTGACTTTATTTTTAGAGCTTTAATTAGTCTTCATCTCTGGAGGTTCTTTAGCAGGCAAATGATGAAACGTCCCTATTTGTCAGTCTGCCACCCCCCTCCCTCGACAATCTTCTGCATGAGCTTCCCTCTTGCTAGACCCAAACACCCACCCACCCCAATTTAAATATGTAGTTCAGGGGATTCTATTGCGCTGTATTGCCACTGAAACTGTCGGCGCTTGTGCTTTGTGGAACTTAAATATCTCTAAACCGTGAGTGAGTGGTTTTCTTTACATAAAATTGGAAAAAGGTTAAATTATTTAGTAATTCATATTGTTATTTGTTCGTTTGAATTTGCTGGTATTGCAAATTTATGACTTCGAACTTTTTGTTGAATTGAATTTGGGAATAGAATCCCCTTACTAATTCAAAAATACTGACAGCTTTTGTAGTTTAGACTTTGGTGAGGAAGGAAGGAGGCTATTGCGCAATGGGGTCTTTGACAAGTGCGCTGCCTTATTCTCTTTGAATTCTCTTGAACTCTCTTATACTATTTCTCTTTGACATTTTATTTCCAGCAAGTATATACATTTTTACTAATATGAATACTAACTTAATAGTAATTTTAATTAGTATTCTAATTAATACTAACTAATATTTGATTTACGTATTGTGGTCCTGGGGGTGAAATACGTGTTTCACGTCTTCATTGGCCTGGGCATGTTAAATCCGCTGCACTGTACTCCTGTCAACAGTCATTGGTCTAGCTATTGTACCCTATACAGATTTACAGTCTTTATCAGTCTTTATCAACAAAGCAATGTAAAGCCTTAACTGCCTAACTGCTTTCCCCACTAGTTCTCAAATTCCACCAGTTCGTCACACATTTCCCGTGACCTTCGATTGTATGGTTGAACATGTTGCATATATAGCCATTGCGCCACTGTAGCCCCATGTAAATATTGCAATACTGTTGATTACAGCGTAATAATATCCTGCTCATCGCCAGATGGTTGTGCAACGTTGTTCCTCTACCACAACCAACACAGGACCAAAGGGTAGATTATTTGCCAATACTTACTTAGATTTTCTCTACCTATCTATGTACAATAGCCAGCTATTTGTTGTCAGGCTGAAAGTTGGAGAGTTCTAATAAGAAATAGGTAATAATAATAATACACACTGACTGAGACAACTGATGCAGGGGTAGGTTGCTGTTGTTTTGAAGTTTTCTAAGGATGTTTTTAGAGGTAGTTTAGATATTTATATAAAAAAAAAAAGTTTTATTAAATAAGAAAAGTATGAGGTTTATGGTGAAACAAGCGTCTTACTAGACGTCACTTCGGCTGGCAAGCTCCAACCATCTCTAACTCAGATTTTTCCAGCACCAATGTTTCTCAACTGACCAAATGTGCCATAGTCGCTTTTGTTTGGCAGATGAGGGGACTATTTGTTGATGTGGCGCAAGTACATGTAAACAACAATGACATCCCATAATGAGTCAATTAAGTTTGTTTGAGCCAAACCGGGAAATCTATAGAGAAAAGTTGCAACAGTGTCTTTTTCCACTGAACTCCTCCACGTTCTGAACAGCGGGTAAACGTGGGCCTATGTAAAATCAGTGCTCTACAGTGTGTTTGGTCTTTCAACAGGTGGAAGTGTTGGAAATGGTACCAGAGGCCAGGATACAGGGATTAGCCTAGAGTAAGGGTGCATTTGCGTGCACATCCAAGCATGTGAGATTGACACTTTCAGCAGATGGCGAGCTACATGCCTGCGTGTCAGAGGCCCGAGGTCGCTTACTGCTTAAAGTCCTTTGTGACCTGAGGATATCCAGTGTCCAGGAGATCTGTGCGTGTGTGTGTGTGTGTGTATGTGTGTGTGTGTGTTAAGAGTGGGACTGTGATCGCACTAGCGTGTCTCAGACTCCATTGCATCTCTAGTTTTCTGTGTACCCCTGCTTCAAATAATTCAGTCAACTCTACAACAAAGAGGCAATTAACATCTTTAACTTTTTCAAAGTGTTCAAGTTCTTAAATTCACTGGGATTATATCCTTTTTTTTTTTTTAAAAACAACTACACGTCATTGAAATCAAAGTGGCTGGTTTTAATCATCCAGTTAGTTCATAATAATGTTGCTGCACCCAGTCAGTTGGTCTGCCTTTTTTTAGTCATTGCCCCTGTTCCGCTTTAGTCTGCCTATAAAAGATAGTCACGCATGGCGCAGTGAGACTTTCACTGATACAAGATGCTACTATCGGCTACGCAGTTGGCTCATTTGCCAGTCAAAAGACAGAATCCCTGATCGACATTGCCGCCTAGAGCAGAGCAACTATTTCTACTAGTCTCCGGGGTACACATCTGACCTGAATGCGTGCACCAGGATGCCATATGGATACATCAGTCTAACTAGGTTAGCTCACAGCCCGGCCCGGCCCAGTGGACTGTGTGGCGTTGGCAGCCTGGGTGGTGAGCCCTGCCTGCTATCATTAGGTCCCTCCATGGCCTGATTGGGTTACCACTCCTCTTCCAGATACAGCACTTTAGGCCGCTCTATCGCTTACTCTTGGCCTGGGTAGCTGTGTAGGTGGAGGTAGGTGCGTTTGATTTCTGTAGGCGCACAAGCAGTCGGAGCAGGTTCTTTTCTTTCTGTCTAGCTTGATGGCCAGGTGCCCTTTGCGTGCAGGTCTAATGCATAATGAGCGCGTGCAGGCCGGCAGCGGGAGTTGACTGCGGGCAGATTAGGGTGAGCGTTCAAACTGCGTGAAGCCCAGTTTCTCCTCTCTGATCCACACAGGTCTCCCTCAGCCCTCCCCACTGCAGCGACCTGTGAGATGGCAGATCAGGGGGATGACTGTGAGCTAGCCCAGAGGCACCTCGGGCCCCTGCAGGATCACATTGGCCGGTCTGCAGGTAAGCCCGCTCATCCAGTTACCTCCTTATCATCCTTTAATGCAAAACTCAACACTCGCTCCCGAGTTTCCCATGGAGGTCAATGGCGGTGCTACGAGTGATATCCCTGCCGGTGTGCATTGCCTCCCGCTTGCACGTGTGTCGCCCTGCGTGCGTGTGTTTGTGTGCGTGCGTAGAGCCTGTGTGTGTGAGCGAGAGGAGGCAGAGGGACAGGGAGGAGCGTCAGTCTCTGGTGCTGTGGAGGAGGCCGCTGGTCACCGTGCACTACTTCCTGCTCCAGCTGCTCCTCCATCTCCAGGACTGGTCCAGCAGGTAACCCGCACCAACACTCTCTACCTGGAACCTCCTCACATTCATATCCCGCGTTTAAAGATGTCACCATCTGTAGTTTCAGTTATTCATCTTGTCTTTAAGTGTTAAGCTTGTGCTTTGAAATCCATGCTTACATAAATCGTGATAACAGTTCGAGGTTGATTGTTACTTGTGCCGTAGGTGGAGTCGACTGTGATCACAGCTAAAGTATTTTTCCTCCTGGCCAAGTTGCCACCCACACACACCAGCACACACACACACACACACACACACACACATCCTACTAAAGCTAGTAGACACGTGGACAGGATAAGAGCCCTTTCTCTGTACACCCGCAAGCACAGACACGGTCAGGAGAGCAGGCTCCCGGTCCACATCCACAGTCATTTAGCTTTAGCCTGTGGTCTGTCCTATTTAGATCCCCAGGGGAGAGGGAGGTGCAGGAGGAGCTGCACCTCCTCTCATTGGTTATGAACCTCTATCGACGCTCCTGTTAGGACACGCCAAGATGATGCATGGTTGTTTTTCTTCCCGGTCCGGTTATTGAAAGGCTTCTTCCCCGCCGATTACGTGACTTATAACAACACTCCCCCCCACCCCCCACCCCACCCAGAACAGCACGGTCCCAGAAAATGTCAGAGTCCGTGACAAACGCTCCCAACCTTGACACGGCCCTGCCCCCCCCACTCCTCCGCCGGTCTTTATTGATGGAAATTTGCACACACAAAAAAAAAAAAAAAAAATCCACGAAAGTAGGCCAGCGTGTTCCGTCGGCGAGGGCTGCTGCAGCAGCGCGAGAGGACAACATGTTCACTTTGTGGAACGACAGGAAGACGTGGCGAGCCACAGAGCCCCGCCGCAGAGCGCTGCAGGGACAGGGCCGCTCGCTGCGGGGCACGCACTGCTTTCACGTCTGCCTCCGAGTGCTCCCGAGGGGCCCCGTGGACACCGAGGGGGGCCGCCGCCTTGGTTTTGAGTGGGCAGCGCTAGACGCCTCGGTGAACCCTTGTAGGCCCGGTGGTTGGAAGTTATTCTAGGCTATTTACAGTATTGTGCTATTTACAGATATGTGCTTTAAAGTGTTTGAGATGTGCATGCTCTATTCTGTCGTTCTGCATTGGCTTCACCCAGTCTCCTTTGTGAAATCTGCCGTTAAGTCGGCGATCCCTCCGATGCAAACCCAATGGATATGTGTCTGTATCTGTAGCAAGCCACCATCTAGTAAACAGATGGCACTAGAGAAGCGTGATCCAGGCACCGGGACACCAAGAAGCCCACGGAGCTCAAGGCAGCAGAAGGCCTTTAATGCTGTTATCAGGGATCTGGGGGCTTTGAGCCTCACCTCATATGTCCACTCAAAGGGCCTCCATCTCACAGTCTGCTCGTTTAATTCTCTCTTCCCTTTCATGTCTGCCCCCCAACCCGCTGGGCCCGTCCTCCTGCTCTGTCCACCCACACGTCTTTCTTCCCCCTCTCATCTTCTCCTCCTCCTGTGCTCCCCCTCCCCCCAGGCTGTGGCAGCGGAGGCAGACGGTGCTGGGCTTAGCGGTGCTGCTCGTCACCTTCGGCGTGGCCTACTCGGTCCAAGGAGCGCACCAGAAGGTGAGTCCGCATCGCAGGCACTCGAGGCTCCAGTGCTGCTCCAGAGGAAACGTGGTGTGTGTGTGTGTGTGTGTGTGTGTGTGTGTGTGTGTGTGTGTGTGTGTGTACTCTTGTGTGTCACTGTGTCTGTGTGTACTCGTGTGGCAAATGTGTTCAAGGTACGCGCGGCACATTGAGGTGGTCTGGTCGAGGTGCTGGAGATTTTGCGGGGCGCATTTTCAAGACGTCCGTCACAAGTGGACTCCCTCCTGAAACCTGGTGCCCACTCGGCATCGAGGCCCTGTGGAAACTGAGTTGTGGTAAATCCGCTGGGACACACTTCTCTATCCCTTTTCCCTCCCAGTGTTTTTCCAGCCAAATCTCAGCTCACAGTGTGTAAGGACCGACGGCCACGAGTCGTTTGCTTTTCCACGCAAGCTCAGGGCTGTTGCGCAATCACTTTTCCAGCGAATCAATTAGGCGGTGCTGTCACCGTGCTTCCCAGCATTCCTCCTTGTGAGGAGAGGTACTGCGTAGGCTGTTTTTTTAGTGCCGGGATCACTGGGAAAGGGAGTTCCCAGCCTGCGAAGCCTCTCCCCTCATTCCAGGAATCGACGCCACCCCTGCTTCCTCCTGAAAACAACCTGCCCAGGACGGGGGATGGTGCGGAGGGCTCCACCTGGGGCTGGAGAAGGGGAGGCGTCGGGTGTAGGGTCGGGCGGAGCGGAGGTGAAGTGACGCGGGAGGGACGGCGGCCGTCTCAATGTGACGTGTTGTGTAACAGCTGATAGTGTTCCCTTGTCAGAGCTGTGAACACTCCTACCCTCAGGCTCTGTCCTCTCCTCTCCCCGACAACAGGCGGCCATTCTCTCCCTCCCTCTCTCTCTCTCTCTTCTGTTCTCTGTACCACTCACTTGCCCCCTCTAACCCACTGTGGCTACCACACACCCCCCCTCCCCCCCCTCTTCTTTCTGCTGCGCACTTTCATTCTCGTACCTTCTCTGGCCCTGCCTCCCGCCTCTCCTTCCTCTCTCTCTCTCTCTCTCTCTGCCTCTCTCTGATCTTGTTTTCCTCTCACTCGGTGTGCGTGTGCGTGTGTGCGTGTGTGCGTGTGTGTGTGCCTCTGACATGTGCCTCACTGTCCCTCTCTCTGGCCCCTGCAGTATGTGCAGGACGCGGAGAAGAAGCTGCTGTGGTGTGCCTATTGGCTGGGCTTGGGCGTTCTCTCCTCGGTGGGCCTGGGGACTGGCCTGCACACCTTCCTGCTCTACTTGGTAAGACACGTGCTGTTGACCATGAACTACCTGCTGCCATGTTGTTGTTGTTGTTGTTGTGTTTTCCTGCTGTCTGCTGTTCTGCTCACATCGGGTTATTCTCCTGCTCCCACCATGGTGTTATGGTGTGCACTGGTATGACGGTTATGTAATGGGCTTTTGATGAACTGTTGAATGAGTTGTTGTCATGGTGTTCAAAAGACGTTACCAGGTTGAAATGTAGATAGAGGTTTCCTGCATCTCAAAGTAGCAAGTGTGAATGTGAACAGCAAATGTGCTGAAGCGCGTGTGTTGGATGTGCCTGGCTCTGTGTGCGCGTGTTTGCGGACGCATGTGTGCGCAAACACGTGTAATGATATGAGGTGTGTTAGGCTGTGTATGTGTGTGTGTGTGTGTGTGTGTGTGTGTGTGTGTGTGTGTAATTAGGTGTGTGCGTCCTCGCACCATTTGAATTCCCCTCAGTGAATAGGCACATTGCAGCGGGTAGCCGCGCTGTTTTGACAGGCAGGACAGGAACGAGCGCACTCACTGACCCCGGTGACTGAGTGTACGCAAGGGTAAAAACAATCCCTCCCTCCCTCTCCATTCGCCCCCCCCTCCCCCCTGTTTATCTCACTTTCTCTTCCTCCCCCTCCCTTACCGTTTCTCCGTCACCCTCTCCTTCTCTCTGTCTGCCTGCCCTCCTCCTTCCCCCCGCGCTCTCTGTTTTGATCGTTCTCTTGGTCTCCATGCGTGCTGGTGCTGAGCATCGGGGGCTGGCCGTGCTGCCGAGCGGGGCTCCCACACATCTGGTAGTCTTTACAGGTTTCTGAGCGGCATTAACGCTGAGCCCAAATCGTCTGTCATCCGGGAGCCTGCAGTCGCCCTCGTGTCCCTTTGCCCAGCGGAGCTGAACTGGAAACAGTTAAGTGTGTCTTCCACCCCGTGTTTTGGAAAGCACAAACTCGATGCACCCAAATGTAATCGGAGAGGTTTTTTTCTGACCTGATTTACGCAAAGCTGTTTTAGTGTAGCATGCCGCCATCTAGCGGTTGCGAGCATTACTGCAGTCCACCGACGTTCAACGGGTTCATAGAATGAAGCACCGCTCCCTCAATATGGGGCTCTCTTGTTTGTTCTAGCCGGGGTAAACACTGATGTATGACACATTTTAACTGCTCACCTTCTTGTTCCATTGGGCAAAAATCTAACACTCACTGTGACGTAAAACACAGTTTATTTTCTTCCGGGTGTGCTCAAAATATGAGTGCCGTTATAAGAGAAGTGACTGTGAATGCTCATTAGTTGAGATCCATTGCTGGTTGAGGACAGCCTCTGTTCTGACGTTGAATGCCGGCCCTTGTCTGTTGGTTCTTTGTGTGTAGCTGGCTCTCACTGTATAGGAAGCTTCCACATGGTCTATTCCAAAGACTTGCAGTGACATTGCTTGACTAGTATAGCTAATCAGGAGAAAGGAACTCAGTTCAGTAAAAGATCATTTGTAATAAACCCTTTAATATAACAGGTTGAAAACCAGGTTGAAATTAAAGGTATTACGGGTTGAAAGCGAGAATAATAAAAATATTTATTGAGAATATGTATAATATAACTTTTGACTTTGATATCAAATAGATTTAATCATTAATGACCAATAGATGGCGCCAGCTCTCTATGGGTGGCACTATGCACGCAGCAATATCAAGCATCAAAAGTCTCTGTCGTGTCAGTACTTCTGATTTGATTCATTTGGGTTGGAGGGAGGCGGTGGAAAACCAAAGAGTTTTTTCTGTGTATAGTTTTAGGGGAGCGGTTTTAAGATCCATGGTGGCGTCAGTTTGGCAGAGTGGCCAGTAGAGGGCGACGGAGTCCTGTCGCCCTGACCCAACCGCGGGTGGGGGAGAGCGGGGCAGGGGAAGTGGCAGCCCCTCTGTTCACTGACACCGCTCTACATGTGTCTCCTTTGTGTGAGTGTCCTGTTGAGCCTGTGGGAGACTGAAAGAACACGGAGAGGGCCGGCCATGGCCGAAATATTACACCGATAATACACACCGTCTGTCTCCGTCTCTCTCTCTCTCACACACACACACACACACACACATGCGCACACACACACAGACAAACTGCCTAGCACCTCATGAAGGAGGGTTTCTACAGCTGCAGTGAGGGAGCGGTATCGGGCAGCTACAATGCATCATGAGCCTGTAAACAATAGTTTGGAAAACACAGGGTGGATATAATTTCACCAGGGCCCAACAATAAGACTAACACCACTGTATTCTCAATGGCTCTCACTGTGTGTGTGGGCGCAGGTGGGTGGGTGTGTGTTGGAGTGTGTGTGTATGTGTGTGTGTGTGTGTTGGGGGCAGAGGCAGGCCTCAGACACATGACTCAGCCTTTGGGGCTCTGGTCCATCTGCTCCAGCAAACCAGGCCCTTTATTTCCGACGCAGCCCTTCCGTGCCCCAGCCCGCACACACCCACGCGGTGGGCATCGCTCTGCCTCAGGTCCCGCCCCGCGGGGGGTATGGAAGGCTGTGGCCCTCTCGATTGGCCGACCGGGAAGGGAAGGGGGTGGAGAGAGACACCGTGGCCTGCCGAGGCGTGGCTGCTTTCCTTTCTCCCTGAAACTGTTAGAGGGCACACACACACACACACACACACACACATAAACACACACGCGCACACACTGACAATTGCTAGTACTGTCCCGCAGCTGCAACCAGGAGGATAAAGGTTTCTGGTGATTAGCGACTGCTTTAACTTTCCCGTTGCCCATGAAAGAGTGCGAATCATGTCTGCCCCCCCCCCCTCCAGTGAGGTGTCTCTTTGTCGTTCAGTGTCACTACTTTGGTAAGCCTCTCCCTCAAAAGGGACACGTAGGCCTTCAGACGGGTGTGGGTCTAGGAGAGCACAGCGTAACCAGGACAACGAGAGCTGCAGCTACGGAGAGGGACAGTGGCTAAACGCTACGTCAATGGTAGAAATCTACTTCATAGTCCCTGGGATCCCACGTGGGTGGGAGCCTTGTCTGTGCACACCCCCCCACCCCCACCCCCACCCCCCCCCCCCCCATCCCCCTCTCAGCTGTTTCCCAAACAGCCGCGTCTGTCCGTTCCTCTCCGATCCCTGCAACGAGGAGTGGACCCAGAGACGTGGTGGGACCGCGGCAACGTTTACCCGACGCCATTTACGATCCCTCGCCGCTGAGACGTAAGCGAGGGGACGGGAGGGCAGAAAAAGCCAGTCCCACGGAAACTTTGTTGTCTTTATTCAGGGCCATTTTAGGAGGGCTAAATGACATGTTGCAGAGGAGCCCGGCATAGCATACACAGACTTTCCTCAGCGAAAAGCCCCTGAAATTAAGTTCCTGCCCCGCGTGTAATCACGAGCCGCACAGCCTCAATTAGTGACAACTGTTGGCGTGCGCGGCGGAGCAGGGTGGGTGTCAGCTGGACCCCACCGGCTTCCACTGGCACCTCCCAGCAGCCTCCCCCTCTGCCACAACAGCCATCACACTCACCAAAGTCCACAGCAACAGATGCTGTGATAGCTACAGTACACCCACACACACACACACACACACACTTAACCTCTGAGCAACTTTTGTCCGTATATCGAGCCCAGCGCAGTTGTCTTGTGTGTCAACTGTGTGTGGTATGCTGTGGTGTGTGTGTGTGTGTGTGTGTGTGTGTGTGTGGCAGGACCCTCCTGCTGCCGACTCACCTGCCCATTCCACTGGCGCGAGAGGGACAGTGTTGACTGCCGGCCCAGCCCAGAACATGTCAGGACACAGCAGCCTGCCAGCCCCACAATAGGAGTCCTCTGTTAGGCTGGCTCTTTGTTCCGCAGGCCCCTCTGTCTTTCTCTACCCACTCAGTTGCCCCAAGGCGGAGGAGGTGGAGGAGGTGGGGGAGGGTTAGGGTTGCTTTGGGTAGGTGTGTGTTTTTTGTTTTGCGTCCTGGAAGTGACGAGGATCTGCATGGGCTGCCCTTCAGTTCACCGCTATGAGAATTGATGCATTGTCCTTCCATTCATCCCCCTCCTCCTTGGACACACACACACACACACACACACACACACACACACAAAGTGGCACGCCACGATCACGTGATCCACTTGTGAGCGCCCCTTTTGAATGAGCTGCGCTTGACTCACCGCTCACTCACTGTAACCCATCCAGTCCACTTATACCCCGACCCATTGGTGAGGATTCCAAAAAATCGAAGCGGGGCCCATTCAATTCTAATGACGCAGAGCCTGTGTGTGTGAGCTGAACCCCCCCCACCCCCCCACTCCTCAAAGGCCATGTTGTTAAAGCTAACCCTGCCCCGGCTCCCCACCCGGCCCGGGGGGGCTGTGCGGTTACTGTGTACCACGGGGGGCTCGTGACACCACTGTCGTGCTCCAGGCCTCACTTCCTCGCCTCGCCGACACTGGCACAAAGGATTTGGTTCATGGGAAGAGTTCATTCTCTTTTTTTCTTTTCATTGGGTTAATTTCCTTCCACCTCGGGTGGGAGACCAGGGTCAGGCCAAACACCTTGTGACTAACTCAGCCACCCCAATCCTAATCAAAGACAAATACCAAAAGGATCTGTCAATACTGTGTGTGTGTGTGTGTGTGTGTGTGTGTGTGTGCGTGTGCGTGCGTGCATGCTTGCATGTGTCTGCGTCTTCCTAGTAATCAACTCATCTCACCTCCCGGAGGCCCTGATGATTAGATAGTGGTAGTGATAGTGTGCCGGAGCTGAACGTTTGTGAACAAACAGAAGGTCTCCGATACCCCGAAACCCACAGCCATATAATACAGTGGACTCCCTCCAAGTGTCTATGTCTGCCTGCTGGCATCAGTGGAGTGGTCGAAATGAGCCTAGCACTGAATACAAGACAAATGGGGGACGGTGGCCGTCAGTGGACCCAATGCTTTCCCAGCTGTGGCCTAACAGCAGTGCTAGCCCTGGACGATCCCAGACTTCCACATCCTCTTTCTGTTTGCGTGCGGTCTGGCGTTTGTTCTGCAAACCTCCTGGTACGTCCACACACCTCTGGATCAGTAGTTAGCGTCTGTCTAGATCAACGAAATCTGGCCATGGTGCTCGGAGCGGAGACAGAGGATGATATCTGGGGGAGGGGTTTGGTAGCCCAACTTTGAACTCTGACTCGACACGTGTTGAATTGACACACGGTGGTGGGCTAGCTCAGGCATGGTCCCATGCGCGGGCACCACAAGCATTGTAGCCACGTTCCCTCTTCCCGAATCCAACTCGGCCGGTTATCGGAGCTGATCTCCGCTGACCGAACTTTCTGGAGAACGGCTCTGTTTCCCCGGAATCGCTACTTCCTCAGCTGGTGACATCATGTACGCGAGGCGCTTTTCGAGCGGGAACGCCGAGAAGTCGAAACTGTGACTCCACCACTGCGACGCGCACGCCTACCCTTCACCTGGCCGTGACTTTCCCTGGAAGTTTGCTCCGTTATGATAAGGGGGTTTTATGAGTGTGCTTCCTGATGCAGGCTGATAGCGCTGCCGTGTGCTCAGGGCCTCCTGTTAATCATTCAGCAGCGCTGGGACACTGGAGACAGGACAGGAGAAACTCGACATGTCCCTGCCATTAAAGCCTATCCTGACTCACCTGGGATTCTGCGTGTGTGTGTGAGAGAGAGAGAGAGAGAGAGAGAGAGAGAAAGAGAGAGAGAGGTGCTAAGAGTTTGTATTCCCATAGTGTCTCAGTATCCCACGTTACCTGAAACAATGGCGGTGCTGAGAGTGAGAGAGCTCGCGGTGTGACGGTGGAGGGTTGGGCCTCGGGTTATCAATGTGACTCACCGGCCCGACGTGAGAGGACTAGGCTTTGTGTAAGGTGAGAACCTGGCCCGTGACACAGCATTCTCACTCTATGTGTGTGTGTGTGTGTGTGTGTGTGTGTGTGTGGCAGGGGGGGGGGGGTTGGTGCTGTAAGAAGAGAGCCATGCACGCAAAGCTGCTCTGTGTTTGCCAATGCTGTGTGTTTTGGAAACAAACCTCTTTGGGAAGGCATTAGTCAGAGAAACAACCAGTCTTGGTTACAGGTTCACGCGCACCGCGTCAGCCTGTGTTTGGGGATGCGTGTGTGCGGGGGGGCGCAGTGTGTGCCCAGCGTCTCCACCCGGTATAGGGTCAGGCGGCAGCATGTGACGAGGGGGGTAGACGGGGTCAGGTCTAGGAGTTTCCTGTGTTTTGGGGCTGGACCGATACATCCTCTCTTTCTTTCTCTCTATCTGGGACGAGTCTATCTAGTCAGACCTTGGTCTGGGCCTCCTGAGAACATCCCATATTCACCCACAGAAGCTTAGCCCAAACGACACCCCATTTTTTACAGAAAATTGCGAAATTGAAACCTCTTTGGGTATCCAAATATGTAGTAATTTGAATAAAATTTAAAATAAAAAAAAAAATAATACTGAATCCTAGCCTAGTCCAAATGGAACTTCTAAGCAACTATTGGCAGCTTTTTTGTTGCAAGAAATTATTGGATTTCACCTCGAACTCACAGGTGCCTGCAATCTAACAATCACGTATCCAGCCAGTTTTTAAAGTACTTTCTCTGCTGTTTGGGTCCCTGCATGTGCCCCACTGGGAATGGAAGAGAAGAAAAAGCTGAGAATTGTCTGAGGAGGTCAGAAGGTCTTATGGCAGCATGGACAATCCCAAGGCTCCCAGTCCACCTCCAGAGACCCTGAGGCTCCCGAGCCCACCCTGTGCAGTGTAATGGAGAGGTCTGAGGTCTGAGGTCCTGTAGCCAACCTCCCTGGAGGAGGACGCCAAAAGAACAGTTGACCGGTGCACAGCCCCCCTGAGAGGACCATAGCTTAGACCCACGCCTCCTTTGGACCGTTCTGCCTGTTGCCTCACTGCAGCTCTGTCCTGTCCCATCCTGATGCCTGGCGGAAGTCCCTGCCCCACCCTGATTGCGAGATCAGCGGGGTATTGCGCAACGCCAAACTGCCCCTGTGATTCTGAGTAGCAGGGCGTGCGTCACGGGGCGCACCCCTCCCATACACACACGGCAAGTCAACACAAACACTGGCACACACACGCGGGCCCACCTTTGAGACCTGCCCTTGTTTGTAAACGTTACACGCAAATAGTCTGTTATCGGTGGGGGATCTGCTTGTGGACGGCGGCGTGGAGCCTATGAAAGATTGGCAGAAATGGTTTGCATGTGTGCGCGTCTGTTGGATTGAAATAGTGTCTCCTGGCCTTTGACCGTGGGCTTTTTTGGAGTGTTTGTTTGCGTATGTGTGTGTGTGTGTGTGTGTGTGTGTGTGTTGGATTTAAAGTGTCTCCTGGCCTTTGCCAGTGGGCAGTTAAGTGTTTGTTTGTGTACGTGTGTGTGTGTGTGTGTGTGTGTGTGTATGTGTGTGTATGTGTGTGTGGGTGTGTGATTTTGTAATGTCCTCCCGAGCTTTGACGGTGGGTAGCAGTGTGTGTGTGTGTGTGGTCCAGTAGCATCCCCCTGTGCGTGCTGAGCGAGCGACATGCCGAGGCTTGCCGAGCGAGGAGCATTAACGGACTGCTCATCCCTCAAAATGTCCTCCACACATCAAAGAGGACCTCCTGCTTCCCTCCTCTCCTCCCTCCTCCCGTTCTGACTGCTTAGAAAGGGAAATAAACAGCCGGCAGAGAAGTAAACGAGGCCAGGCCGCGTCAAACGCGGCGGTTAGCGACCCTCTCCCGCACCTGTCCGTCAGCCCTGCTCCCTCCTCCTCACACACAGCCATATACAGCACCAGTTCAAACGTTTACACACACTCTCCCATTCACTTGACTGGGACTGTACAGCCTCTTTACGATGATATTCTCGGGGTTTCCACGGGACCAGCTCTTAAAATGAGCCAAGGTGTGTTTGTGACCTCTGCCGTCCCACTCCTCCACGCCCCGCTGGTTCCCTCTCTGCTGGGGTGTGGGTGTGGTATGACTGGGAGCCCCGGGGGGCTGGAGCTTCACCTCGCCCTCAGGGAGACCTCCGATGAAGCTTTCGGCAGCACAGGTGCACCACTTTCGTTTCCTTCTTTGATCTCTCGGGGGTTGGGGGTGGAGGGATGGTGTTTAGGCGACCTCATCTCTAGAACGGTGTCGCTCGTGGCAACTGTGCCGCCGTCTCCACGGTGACCTGCTCTGCTGCAGCCCCAACGCCCCCCTTTAGAATCAGGTGGAGCGACGGCCCCCACCAGTCCCCCTGTACTCATACAGAGAAGAGCGAGGGGGTGTCTCTGCCTTCATCAATGGAAGCAGCTTCCTCAAAGCAGTGTGCACAGGTTTAGGCCCACGTGAACAACCCAACCCCTCTGATGTGCCGGATGATTTAGCAGGCTCTCTTTGCTCTGCCAGTGATCAAGGGGATTTTCCTCAGAGCTCCCCCCGCCCTGTGACTCAAAGCTTTCCGCAGGTGCACCGGCTAACTCTCTCTTCTTATTACCCCTCTCTTACTCACTCTCTCTCTCTCTCTCTCTCTCTCTCTCTCTTTCTCTCGGTGTCTTCTCTCACTCCCTCTCCATTTCACCTCTCTCTCAGGGTCCCCACATAGCGTCGGTGACGCTGGCGGCGTACGAGTGTGGCTCGGTGGACTTCCCCGAGCCGCCCTACCCAGAGCACATCGTCTGCCCCGAGGAGGAGGTGCCTGGCGGGGGAGTCTCCCTCTGGACCATCGTCTCCAAAGTGCGCTTGGAGGCTTGCATGTGGGTAAGTGTGCTTTGACCTCTGTAAACGTTGCAGAGTCTATACCGTGTGCCTTCCTCTCTATGTTTCCTGTCTTGTATCTATAGGTTCGGCTAGGGTCACACACGCAGTAGCAGTGTGGGCGTTTTTTGTTTTTTTTCACAGCTAGATTGAGACTTCATTCACAGACAGCGGGTTGCGTCTTCAGAAAAAAACCCCGGCCCGCCATAAAGTTCCCCTGCGCCTCGCCGGCGGTTTCACATCTCCTAACCAAACTCTAGCCAGACGCAGAGATGACTGCACCGTGACATAGGCGGTTGCTGCAGTTCAAGCCCAGTCACAGGGACACGGGGGCACGTGGCTGTACCTGTGGCTGGAGTCTGGAGCCTCTAGGCGGTTACCCTGCACACACACACACACACACACACGCGCGCACGAGATCAAGTGGCGTCTCCGGCTTATCACTGACTCAGCCCAGGCTATCAGCTGCCATGACAATGGCACAACAGCTCGCTACGTCAGGTCTGTCACGCTCGCACGCCATGAGCGGTAACCCCCCGCGGATCAGCTTCCCTCGCTGACCGGCAGCCTCTTTCCCGTCAGCGCTGAGCCGTGCCCGGGTGTGACTGCTGAGAAGAGGGGCTG
This sequence comes from Galaxias brevipinnis, assembly GCA_036023535.2. NCBI lineage: Eukaryota > Metazoa > Chordata > Actinopteri > Galaxiiformes > Galaxiidae > Galaxias > Galaxias brevipinnis. The sequence goes on along the minus strand of JAVQIZ010043304.1, from coordinate 2,641 downwards.
ACTGGCGGCTCTGAGAACAGAGAACTAGGTGTTTCCACGTGTGACTTTCCTTTTTCTAAATGATCCGCCGAGGGAGAAACGAGAAGTGCTGTTGTCTGTCTGGTCTGCTCAGACATATGGTGGGTGGGGGGAGGGAGGAGGACTGAGGAAGCTACACAGTGTGTGCCAGAGCCTCAGAGGGAGAGGTGCGCAAATGTGCTGTGCTAGTGTTCAGGAACTACAACACCCACGCGCCACCTTGACGCCGGCCCCTCGGCCAACAGGTCACAACATAGCATTTCACACCCTCCCAGAGAGACATTGAACGGCTAATGTTTGTTGTGCAATGGTATGGTGCATGTGCAGCCCACGTGACCAAGCACCCGTTGTGCTTTCAGGTAGCACGCCATAAAAGATTTCCTTTTCTGCCGCTGGGGTTTAATGGTTTGTTTGGCTGGCGAGTCGCGCCCACCCCACCACTTAGCCGTGCGGTGAGGACCTGGCTGTGTGTTTGTCACCCGATCCCCTGGCAGGCTGGCACACCCCAAGGCGCTGCTCCTGGGCACCACAGTTGGCACCACCTGCCGTGCCCTTGGATTGAAAGCACCCAAAATCCCCCCCCCCCTCCCTTCTCTGGCAGTGATGGTGAGAGATCGCTCCTTCTTTTCGCCGCCTCCCCTCAATACCTCCCCCACCCCTGTGCCACCCAGGCCCACTGTTGAAGGCTCTAAGGAGTCCACTTCAAACAGCCTGGTGCAGGTGGCAAATTCTGGCTACCTACCACACACACACACACCCACCAAACACACACACACACACCCAAACACACACACACACACACACACACACACCCGAACCCGGTGAATGGGACAGCTGCCTGCCAGATTAAGGCACGTTTGCATTATGAGGAGAGAAAAAAAACTGGCAGCTTTCATCAAAAGACTTCTGTTGACACTGAACAGGATGTCCAGATTAATTGCTGGTCCCTCCTCTCCTCCGCTCGCCCCCTCCAAAAGTTGCTCTGTGCCTGGAAACCCTGCCATAACAAGCCACCAGCCATTCCAAAACAAAACCTATCTGGGTGGATATTTTCCCCATGTTCTTTAAATCTGTCGCTCCCTCTCCGTCCTCGTGTTCGCGAGGTACAAACGGTATGAACCCGGTGAACCGGCCAAGCTGTGGGATTTGGTTCACTCCAATCTCCTCCGTTACCAAGCGGTTAAGCTCCCGATCCCACTGCCTAGAGGTTTCAGACACAATCCCTCTGGAGGGCGGAGGGACATGGATAGACTCTCACTTTAAAAGCGGGCCCCTGAACTGCCCAAGAGAAGGTTTACTGCCACGCAAAAACCATTGAATGTTCTTTTTTTCTTCTTCCGTTGCAATTGTGTGTGTGTGTGTGTGTGTGTGTGTGTGTGTGTGTGTGTGTGTGTGTAAAGGGCGCGGGCACAGCCATAGGGGAGCTGCCCCCATACTTCATGGCACGGGCTGCCAGGCTGTCGGGTGCTGAACCTGATGATGAAGACTACGAGGAATTTGAGGAGATCCTGGAGCAGGCTGAGACTGCACAGGTGATACACCCACTCTCCCTCTTTACCGTCCCCTCTCTCTCCTTCACTGTCTGACTCCTCTGCACACGCACTCGCACACATACACACACACACACACACACACACACACACTTTTAACCCATACTTAACACATTCAAATTCATGATCAATTTAGCCTTACCTTTCTCAATTGTAATTCTTTACACACTCTACCATAGATACAGTAGCCACTCTGTTGGAACTTTAACGCTTTTACTAACCCACACTATAGCCCCACCTTAGGTTTTGAAAATTCATCTATTTCACAATGCTGTGACTAAGTGGGTAAAAATGCCCTCAAAGGCAGAGGAATTTATATTTTTCATGTCCCCCCTTCGTTGACTTTTGTAATATCACAGCAAATATCGTGTTCACGGCAGGCACCTACCTAAAGAAATATTTTCTCCAGAAGAGCTCATTGTGAACATAATTTTTCTGTCCACTTAAAAATATGAATGAAAGCATGAAGAACATGTAAGTTAAGTGTTTAAAGTCCTTTTGGACACTAAACACAAACAAGCACATCATAAATATAAGTTTAACAAGTAGGCAACTGAAGCAACCACTAAACTCTTCAAAACTCACTGACCAAAAGGTTGGAGTTGCCATCCAAATAGTATTTAATTTTAAAACAATATGGCCAGCCAGCAAGAATAGAGTAGGGAAAGATACCACACAAATTTTAATAAATTGGATTATTTCACTGTGGAACTGCATGAGTTGTTATCAATTTATAGTTGATTAGAATGCTCTAGAACATTGCAGAAATGACCAGGGACATTTGGAATGGTACAGAAGTGGGGAAATGCAAGCATTTCCTCAAAAATGTGTGACAATTTCAAGGGATGTGAATAATTCTGGACATGGCATTTTTTGTTAAAATGTGAAAAAAACTGTTTTTCATTAATATGTTTTTCTGATACATCTTATGACATTTCCATCCAAAAAAACTTCCATTCACAATAACAAAAAATTTGGCATGGGTATGAATAATTTTGCGCAAAATTTTATATGTATGTATATATACATACATACAGACATATATATATATATATATATATATATATATATAT
>JAVQIZ010043300.1:0-22811 GCA_036023535.2 Galaxias brevipinnis | reverse complement strand
GAAAAAAAAGTTGTTTATTAAGCTGAGAGATATCCCTATACCTATCCCTATTACCTATTCCTTCAGGCGCTTTCTGCCAACTCTGCACCTGAAAAGAAGATAATCTTTCCCTACTCGGTTCCTGCAGGCTTTTATGGTTTATCAACATGATGTTCCTTCCTTTTCAGCCACAGCCACTGGCTACTTCTTTCTGCTATATCTGACATAGCTTTAATGTCTGGCGCAATTCTTTGGCGCATACCCTAACACCTTAAGTAGTTTGGTTGTTGATATTGCCACAAATCCATGACATCGAACTTCCACAGGACACACCTTTGTTATCCAACCTCGCTATTCTGCCTCAGCTGCTAATTCACTATAGCGGAGTTTCTTAGGTTCATATGCCTCGTCTATTGTCTCTTCCCACGGGACTGTTAACTCTATAAAATAAACAATTTGCTGTGTGTTGGACCTGACTAATAAGTCTGGTCTTAAGTTGGTTGTTGCAATCTCTGATGGGATTCTTAGTTGTTGGCTGACATCAGCAAGCATCCAATCACATGCCATCCTCAGCTGCCTTGAGCTTTGTTTTGCCCTATAACTCTTCCTTCCCGGAACTCCCTCCCTGACAAAGCGAATGTAGTGCATGTCGCCCTCTGCTCCAATGGGCAGGGCACTAACTGTTGAGCGCCTATGACATGACATTGTCATGACATTGTATATTGCTGGTCAAGGTGATTTAGATTTGAAAACAAATAAAGAAAATAAACAGACAAAAAAAACTCCTTTGGATAATGATCCTGGGCTGACCTTCATGCTTAAGACCTGTTCCAGCATTTCAAAACACTGGGGTTTTTTGTTGTCTGCGTTGAGTTTGCCTCCCCTCTGGACAGGGTCCCATTTCAGCATCAGCTGCAGTAGAGCCTCCATTGGTTCCAGGAGTGTTCTGCATATGAACATTTTTTTTTTTTAAAGATTTCAAAACGATTGTAACAAATGAATGTCAAAGAGATCTTAAATTATTTTGGGGTTTCATTCTAACCTGCTGAGATTGTTGGGGTACGGTAGACGGGTGGAGAAACGGACCTCTCCATTCAATTCCTCCACGGCCATGATATCCTTTGGACCTTTATTTCGCACTTTGCTGGCCCTGAAGAAACCACAAAAAGCATTAAATAAAAAATAAAACGTTAAATTAGCAAAGATGAAACCCATTAGATGGCCGGCAGTCTATAACTTAAAGTAATTTTCACACAAACGTTTGCTTTACCACACAATCCATCTACTAACCACTGGACAGGCTGAAAGTTGTGTAGAAAGGGCCGGAAACCACAACTGCATTCAAATATCATTGTGCCAAAACTCCAGTAGTCTACAGTGACTGTATAAGGCTTGTTCTCAAACAGCTCCGGGGCCTGAAGGACACAATAATTACATCTGTTAAACAATATGCAGTTAATCCATACACTCACATTCCTTTGTATATTTAAGCTATCTGCCTATTATTAAGGCAGATAATATACTTAGGTTAATATGAATTCAATGAAAAGAACTGTGATTATTTGCTCACCAGGTATTGGAGTGTTCCAACAAAGGAGGTGCAAAGACTGCCTTGGTCCAGATCTTTAGCATAGCCCAAGTCAATAATTTTGTGAACAAGCTGGATAAGGAAGTATTGTGATATTGTTTACTTTGTAGATAAGGTCTCATGATTAAAAACAAACATGCAAAGCAAATCCAGACACAAACTAAAATCATGTTACCTTTCCATTCAGATCTTGCAGGACTATGTTTTCTGGTTTGAGGTCTCTGTGTATGATTTTGTTTTCATGTAAATACTGGATACCGGAGCCTGTGATCAAATTAAATGCATTTGTATACCACATTTCATACACAAAGGCAATTCAATGTGCTGTAATCCAAAATACAAGATATAACATCACTCATATCAACAATGCCGATATTGCTGAGGACTGAAAATTATAATACAGCAACATTGCACATACCAACATCATTGAGCAACGAAAGTACTTCACTCTCTTTCAGTCCACAACAATTTTCAGGCCTGCTCAGCAACTGTAAAATTAAACCAAATGCTATTACAAAAACTAAACTCTGTATGTATTGTATCAAAACTGAAGATGTAATAAAATTTGAAAGTAGTGGGGATGCTCAAAAGTCAACCACAGCAATGATACTCCAAATACATATTTAATTTTTACATTGAATGTATTTTGTATGTGTCCAAACCTTTCGCAGGTCTCCCTTGGAACAGTACTCCATGGCCAGCAGTGGAAGATCATTTAAGGCAATGTGCATCATCTCTTCAGGCACATCTCTCGCTGTTACTACATTGATATTGTTCAACCTATAACAGGAAAGAACCATTCAGTACAAAAGGTTATGTAACCTAAAGACTGAACTCTGGTATTCCAATGAGCCCAGACAGAATAGAAATGGCCATAACAACTTTTACTTTTTCATGATCTGGATTTCTCTGCTCCATCTGTCCTTATTTCTTGGAGTTAGCTCCAAACGACACATTTTAACAGCAAGTTTCTCTGATGTCACCTAAGACAGAGGAAGCCAGTTAGTCTACCATACCAGTAAATCAGAGAAGGTGACTTTGCTGAATAATTTCAAGTTGGTCTTCAAGCCACTCTCTAAACAAATGGCATGTGGTTAAAAAAAGCTATGCTAAATGATTAGCGATGGCTTCCATTGAGAGACGTGCAATGGGGCATGCCATGTATGCTAACTTTCAACATTGAACCATCACGACTTCGTTCATCCCTTCCAAATGTGTCAACCTTATTCAAACGACGGAGTGTTGCCATAATGATGGATCGGGAACTTACATGATTTTGATACAGGTAAACATGGGCAAAGGCGCCCATGCCCAATCGTTCTTTCAACTCCCAGTCTCCGCAGTTTTGATTCTGTCTGAAGGGAGGTTTCTCCATTGCAAGCTGTTGAAACAACATTATTTAGCTCCCCACTTACCGCATGTTGGCATGTCACTAACACAATTAGTTAAACATTGGAGTAAATCAGAAGTTAACGGAATTTGTTGGCTTTCACGGTTGTTGCAACGTTAGAGTCTAAAGTTACGAGCGAACTAAAGTACCTTTACAGTCCTGGCTTACCTACACAACTGGATTGACAACGTTATGTCCAAAACGGATGTAGAGTCGTGGGGAGCTAATTCAAAACAAATAAAAACGCATCATCTACTCTGGTTAATTCATTTCAATTACTTGCAAAATGCTATTCCAAATCAGCACTGACAGTTTAATTAAGGTTGAAGCACACAGACTACGGCGTTTGCTAACTAGCTAGCTAGTGTTTGCTAGTAAACGTTAGCAAGCCAGCTAACTAACGACGCGTTAGCTAACTAGCTAACGTTAGCTAGCTTTGGTAGATGTAAAGTCACTAAGCTGTTTCCACAAAATACAAGTTCATGCGACACTGAAAGTAAAAAGCAAGAACGTTACTTGTTATTCTACGGCAGTGTCATCGGCCGTTTACGCAATAAAATAAGTATCTTCTTGTTTTGGTTCAGATCACGTTGGCAAACGAAACGTTCAGTGCATTAGCGTTAGCAGAGTCAGACAGGAATGTGTTTTGCTTTCCTAGTAATGACGTCACCAGAAAGCCCTGCTGATTTCTAAAAAGGAACTAGGGGTGTGTTCAGGACACTTTTTCCCCCCACTCAGACAGAGGCGCACTTACGCAGGTGCAAGTGTACAGTTTAAAAGATATGAAGCGACTCCAAAACTAATTCAATCAAAGTCAAGTTTGATATAAATGTTTGAGACAAAAAAAAAATACCAGTAGGCCTGATTGTTGACATTTGTATGGATCTCGGATTCCGCGTTTCGAATGCTTGTTTACTTTTTAACTGTGGACATATTTTTGATTGTGCTCATACCGACTTTACAGTTTATGGCTTAAATGACTGAATCATGTCGATTATTTGTCTGGTTGGAACACCTGAATCACATGTTTGCATTCTGTTTTAATACATTTTTTCAAATAGCTCTTTTCTAAAACCCAAAGACGCTTCACATGTTAAACAGTAAGCCTTGAAACAGCCAATGAAACACAACACAAGAGACAAAAAATTATTATTGGAAACAAAAACCAGAAAGATATGTGAAGGCAGGATTGAGCAGGATACCACAGAGTAATTAAGGGTAGGCCAGAATGAAAATGTGGGTTTTGAGGTGGCAGTGCAAGATTGATAGTGAATTAGAATTGCAAAGTGAGAGAGTTTGATAGTTTGTGGGCTGCTCTAGAAAATTCTTGATCACCGAAGTTCTGACGTTTGGATTTGGGGATGACCAGTTGACCAGCTGTGGAGGATTGGAGTGACCGGGAAGGAATGGTAGGGTTGAAGTAAGTCAGATTGATAGGGAGGGGCCAGGTTATATGATAAGGATTTTGTAGTGAGCTGAGATGAGCTGACTGACAGGGAGCCAGTGAAGGTCAAACATTTTATAATGTCAGTGGTTTACCAGGCTAGATTATAGCTCAGATAAATAGACTTAGATAGGCTGATTAGGCTTCCATTAGCTTGAATATATAGTATAGTGTGCTATAGTATACTGTATATGGATGAGCAGACAAATGAGTGGAAAAACAAAGTTACTTTTTTGACACAATTTTTATTTTATCCTCATTGCCTTCCAAAAAGAAATCTTCACAAACAATGTTTCTCTACTGAAGTGAGTTATGAAACGTATGTAAAAATATGTTTTTCCCTATGATGCAGCAGTCTGAAAACACATGAATGAAAATCAGACCCTTATGTGTCAACATTTGCATGAACTGTCATGGTGTTCTAATACATACAGTATATTAGCATAAAACAGAATAAGTACATTGTATACTTGATCCATATTGATAGAAAAGATTTGTGACTGTGACCTGAATAACAAAAACTTTGATCTAGAGTATATATTATCCTTCATTTAATACTAAACGTAATATAAAATAAAGCAGGCCATACAATTTCATGCTATAACTGTCACATTCAAAAGTGCTGGCTGGGAATAGAACAATTGTTACTAGTGGCTTCTTTCTGCAGCATTGCAGAGCAATCCCCTGGGAACTGATGGTTTCCATGCAAACCCGTTCTAGATCTTTCTGCTGCTCTTTGATGTGAGGTTGGAGCGTGGGGTGGGGCTGGGACAGAGGATAGAGTTGGCATGGAGAGCTCGCTGTCTGCCTGTCTCATTTAAATCAGATGATCGAAGTTTGTGTCTCTCTCCTTTCTATGGCAGGAACACATGCAGTGCATAGAGGATATTTAGGAGCAAATATGCTTTTCTCATAATCTCTCTTACCCTGGGGCCTCCTTCGTAAACTTTGGATGACATCTTGCAGGGCTTTTCCCTTCAACAGTTAGGCCACATTCTGACAGTATTGTCTAACACCTAGCAATAAATACAAGTAGTTAAGGGGATTGCAGCTGTGACATCTCAGCTGGATAACAACAAGTCAAGGTATGTCATCAGTTTGACTAACAAAAACACATAAAGTGAATGAATGAAGGCAACTTTTCAAAAATAATGATTTAGATAAGAATAATTAGCTCGAGGACAAAGAAGGTAATTGGAAATGGGGGACAGTGTGAGCAAAGAGGGAACAAGATTAATACAAAGAGGGCAAGAAATAATAGATAGAAGCCATTGGGATAACAGAGAGGAAAAGATTAAATGAGGTGAAATGAGAGAAGACAAGAGTCCAAAATATCATGCTAAAGTTACACCAAACATTCATGTACCCGTTCTAAAAACTGTACAAATTCACTGTGAAACTAAGGGGCATATAGGACAGACTGCAATTTTGCAGATTTTGTTCTGGCTATAACTAAATACAGGTTAAACACAGAATGACATAGACAGATAAGTCAACTAATGTATTAAACATACGCACACATTATACAGACGTACATACATACACACATATGCACACACTCAAAAAAAGGACAAGTGAACACTTATATAGGCAGTGAAAGTGTACAGTGTGCCACTGAAAGGTCACAAAGTGACAACAGCAGTCTCTCCTGGTAGGATGATGGCATTACAGAAGTCCAAGGCGTCAAAGCCTGGCAAGAAAACAGCTTTGCTGTAGCCTACATTATAAATTAAAACTAAAAATATGTTTAATGAGATGTATGGTGATGATTCATTAAATAATAATCTTAATAATCTTGGATCACATTAAAATGAATAGACTTTCAGATCTTTTTGACTCCAATACTGCCTTTCACATTCTGCACCTTTTGTTACGACAACTAAACATGAATATCCGATACAAGAAACACCCCATGAATCATGCTATTAATAAGCCCTAGTATGCTTTTAACATTCTTTCAACTCTTTCTTGGAATAATCCCATCTTGAAATAATTACATACAGATAAATTAGATTTAGATAGTAAAAAACAGCCATAGCTCACTCAATGAGATCTCATTTAACCTATAATATAATTTGATAGATAAGCAGGCATCAATATAAATATTTTGCTGCTGACTTTATTACCCTTTACAGTGAAGATACCATGTATAAACATGATACTGTAATCGTGTAACACTTCTGGGACTTTTAAGCACAAGGAATGTCAACTCTAGGTTATTTGTATGCATTATCAAGATAATGGATGTTATACATTGTAAATATACTGTAATGTATCATACAATATAAGCATATAGCAGGTAGCAAGGTACTACACAACAACCTGTACGTTTAAAATGAATATGAATAACATATTCCCTAATATTCTTATATCATATTTCATCATACACTAGACATAGAATACATTACACAGGAGAAGTAGGTTCAACAAATGTCAACTAACAATTGTAAAATACTGTAAAAATATTGAAAAACATGAACATTCAGGGTCTGCCTGGTGAGTGTTAAAACAGGGCTTATAAACGAGTGCCTATTAGTAAACACAAAGATTACACATAAGGGCGAACATGTCAAAACACCAGCATGAAGAAAAGTACCAGAACGAACAAACCTAAAACAAACTTTCTGCTGTCTTTTTTTATTATTATTATTAGTCCTCAAAAGAAGTAAAGGCATAAAACAAGCTGTGCTGGATGCAGGCATGCGGTTCTGAGAGAAAAAAAAAAACATTCAGCCAAGAAGAAAGAACAGAAGCGCACCACACGTCAGAAGATGCTAAAGCAACAGCTTGAAGAGAAACATTTGTTCAGGAGGAACAAATAGGACCTCAAGTGAGCATGCTCACTCGTGTCTACCTTTGAAGTTAATCTCAATCGATCACTTTGTCTCCCCACAGCTGGAGATTACATCCACTTCATAATCGCTCACTGTAGGGTTTGCTGCGCTGACCGCTGCTGGGCCGAGATGGAACCTGTTCATCAGCCCCACCCCGAACACTGATCTAATGTGTACTCTGCCACTGTTCCAGTCCCAAATCACGCCAGGCTGGCTTATAGTCTTTGCGAAATCACTACCGAAACTTCAAATACGCCGCAGTCAGTCCTGCTCCCTGATGGAATGTGAACACACCTTGATGATGTGGCAAATAAAAGGGAACTGCAATGCAATGGCTGTAATATAATAGGTCAGGTGACAGCCAACAGGTTTCTATAACCAGCTGTGTGATAGTAGTCCAACTGAAATCAAATAAAAACAGTCAATCTGAGACTATATACTATCGCAATATAGTATAATATATATTTATATATATGTAAACATGTTTGGTCCCAAATAAGAGGAAAAGATCAAGAAATAGGTGGGAGTGTTTTGAGAGGAAGAGGTGCCCTGAAAGAAGTAAAGGAAAAAAGATAGGATGCTGGATGTCAAGTCCCTGTACGATGGCACGTTCCTTTCACCAGCACCTTCTCACTCAGTGAAGCTCAGTACGCAGCGTACTTATCGGGACCTCTTTCCCAACACCTCCTCTCTCTCCACAGATCTGTTGACCTCCCTCCTCGATCGTCCATCATCTTGTCCCAACGCTTGGCTGTGATTTGCCAGCGACCACGCCGGTCGCAGGATCTACACCTCCCCCTATTGGACGAGGAGGTCGGGGCGCCGGGTAGGTCGCCATGGAGGGGGGATGCGGGGTAGACTCTCACCCCCTTCCCCCCCGCCCCTTATTCAAGCTCAGCTCCAACCCACCACCCCCTGACCCCCACTGGATCTCAAATAAAAACCTGTGCAGGGAGACAGCCTGCCTGCCACTGGCCAGCCATGCCGCTCCCAGCACCCCCACCCCGCCTCACTTCTTAACAGCCTGGCGGTAGCTGTGTCTCTGGCCCTCGGGTCTCGACTGCTGCTTGCTGCTGCTGCAACCGCTTGCCTTGCTGCTGCCCCCGTCTCGGGTGCTGCTGGCCATGCTGGCCTGCGTGACTTGGCTGGCCTGGCTGCTGTCCTGCAGTGTGGGACTGGAATGGGCTCGTTGCAACCCATTGTCCTCCAGGACCTGGGACTCAAACACGGACAGGTCGTCGTCGCCACACCGGATCTTGGCACGCAGCAGCATTGCATAGGTGCCGTACCGTGTTTTCTACAGGGGAAGACAGGAGGAGAGGTAGTGGAGGAGAGGTAGAAGATAAAAGAGAAGAAAGGAAAACAAGGAAGGAATGGGATGAATACATGTGGGATGAATACATGTGGGATGAATACATGTATAATATAAGGGCTAGAAGACTACATGTCCATTTTAACATTAAGATATTGTCTCTATGAGTAGAATTGCAAGAGCAATGCCTTATTATTGATTGACCGACACATTTATTTTCCTTTAAATCTCCTTCTCACTCGCTAACCTCAAACTCCAGGTACTCGTCCCGCTGACGGTACTCATCCAGTTCACGCCCTTTGACCCTTCGGTCAGGAGGGTAGGAGCGAAGCTCGGCCAGCTCAGTCGAGGTGGCACGGAACCGCGTCTCGTGGGACTGGACCTGCTCCTCCTAAGAACACAGGGTCACAGGTCACGTGACTGACACACACGTGGATTTATACGTGTGCGTTTTGTGTCTATGGAATATATTGTGTGTTTGTGTGTTGTCAAGTGCGGTGGAGTGAAAGGCTAACGATTATACAAGTGACCGCTCAGTTTTTCACCCTTCATAAATATGAAAAGCAAAAAAAAAAAGGAAAGTCAAAAACCCAGATGTGGTGGTAAAAATTTAATGACTAAATACGTAATGCTTTTTGTGCTCACAATATAATAAATACAACAGCAAAAAAACATATATACAGTAGTGTGTGCAACACACAGACCCCCTATGCAAAACTAGGGCTGCTGTGTGGAAGGGGTGGGTAAGGGATTCCTACCTGGGAGTGCTTGGAGTAGCTGCCTGGCAGCAGTGGTCGGCTGAACTTCTTCTGGGAACCAATGGCTGCTGGGAAGGGCGGGGCCGAAAACATGGCCGCCACTGTGTTGATCCGAGTGATCCACGACTGCATTTGCTCCGCGTTGCTGTAAAGGGATAACAGCGCACATATAACGTCCGTAATAAAGTTATTTGGTATGAGGAAGACATGTGGGACAACAGAGACATCAAGGAGATAATCAGCAGCCGCTTTGTTGATGACAAAGAAATAACTCCAATTAATGCATGCGGGGGGAAAAAAGCTGTTACCCACTAACAGACCTATTAGAACCCCGAGAGAGTAAGCAAATTGAGTCAGACAGCCTTGCTCCAAATCCCTGGATACACTGGCAGCTCTAACAGAGAAAAAAGGAGAAGGGCAGAGGTGTGTGTGTGTGTGTGTGTGTGTGTGTGTGTGTGTGTGTGTGTGTGTGTGTGTGTGTATGTGTGTGTGTGCTGTGCTGTGAGGGAGAGAGTGAGGGAGAGATGTGTGAGAGAGAGAGAGAGAGAGAGAGAGAGAGAGAGAGAGAGAGAGATGTGAGAGGTATCTGGGGCAAATGCAAGCTGCAACTGGAGCAGAGCCTGTCCTCCCATGGGACTGGAACATGTGGACACTCATGTGCCGCATCCTGGATCCAGGAGTTACACACCTCTACCCTCCTGCAAGGACACACGACCCATGTACACGTGCACCCTCACGTGCACTCGCACGCATAGCAGTGTGCGGTCACATGGTCAAGCACACGCACGCACACAGACACACAAACTCACACACACACATACACGCACACGCACACACACACACGCACGCACGCACGCACACACACACACACACACACACACACACACACACACTGTACACTCATATAGACACCTGCTTGCACATATACACTGTTACTTGGCAGGGCATGTCCAATGAAAGCAGGAAACGTGGACAGAGTCTGTTGGTGGTCAAAAATAGGAACATTATGAAGTTTGACCTTCCAAATCCAAGATCAAGCTTGGTTTTGAAAAATGCTGAGCCATTTAGCAGCAGGTGCAGCAGGAGGATATATACGTGCCTTTCCTTTGAAATGGGAAAACTGAGTGGACGGACTTACGGTGCCTGGAACAGGTAGACCCTCCAGTCAGCAGTTCGTAAGTAGAAGACGTTAGGTCTTTTGCTGTAGTCTGATGCCCTCATGGCCAGGGAATGGTGGATGGACACAGCATTCTTCAGGTCCTCATCTGACAGCTGTTTATCTGGCCGGTATTCCCCCTGTAATACCAAAAAAAGTTGGATTTATTTTCACCACGTTTCATATCAAATACCTCCGTATACTAAATGTGAAAATAAATAAAAAATCACCAAAATTCCATTAATAAAATCTTTAAATTAATAAACATATATAAAATGTAATTTATTGATGATCGAATATATGTTTGTATACAATACTGAATCAATACAATGCAGCGAAGTCAGGGCGTTTTGACTCCACAATGTGAGTGTCAAACAATTAGGACAAAGAGTACATCCATATCTCTATGGCAACTTCCCTGGTAAGGATTCTTGCTTCCACCCAAATTGAGCCAGTAAGCAGAACAGAATCTGGCAAGGCCAACCGGTCCAAAGGCCAGGGCCACCCCTCCATATGGGCCTCCAATCTATTGCCACATTCTGAGCACTGGAGGCACCCAAACAAGCACCATTATTTTATTCTCATAACAAATTTGTTTAAAACAGGAGGTAATGCCTGTCAGTCTGTAAGTCCATCAAGTATTATTGTGGATGGTTAAAGATTTTTCAGTCTTGTTTATTATTGAAAAAATGTTTACCGCGGCCTTGTTATCAAACAATGTGTGCATTGTATATATTTATGGGATTTCAATGACCAGTCATAATAATAATAATAATAATAATAATAATGTACAGCTAGAGCGCCTTTTAAAAACCCAAGGACACTTTCCAAATGCAGGAAGCATTGACAAATAAAAAGACAATAAGTAGTAAGAGACAATAGCAAGAAGATAAAGTCTATTAAAACGCCGTTTATTTGCTGTGTTATGTGAGTGTGTTGGGCACTGCATATTCTCCGACAGTAGAGGCTTGCTTACCTTCTGCAGGTAGAGAATGAGTCCCTTCAGGATGGCATAGAATGTCTTCCACCCTCGTTTCCCTCTGGGTGCTATAAATAGGAGAATAAACAACGATAATTGAATGCATAATGTCTATGTGCAGAATAATTATTAAGTTACTTACTACTTCACAACAACACGCTCGAGTAGGACTTTTTTAATTTAGCTGTTGTTTGTGAGTGTGTATTTAATTGAATCAAATAAACTTTCTATATTTAAAATAAGTTAAACTTGTTTTGCACAGGTCTCCGAATAACATGATGTGATAAAATGTTGGTAAAATAATACAAGTTTCATAACATAATATAATGTAATGCAACATAATATAATAAAACATAACATAACATAACATAACATCATATAATATAATATAGTATAATATAATATAATATAATATAATATAATATAGTATAAATAAAAATACCACATTACTACAGAATAATTCAATTGTTGAGACGTACTTCTCTTGCCATCAGAGTCGGCATGGACCTTGCGGACCAGAAAGCCGTTCTTATAAAGCAGGGTGCCAGTGGGCTGGGCCATGCCCACCAAGGGCTTCCCACCACTGTTCACTCTCTTTATGGTTTTGGATTCACACAGGGTGTCCCCCAGCTCCGAAAACGACTTGCGCAGCTCCTCCTCATCGCTAGGAAGACACAAAAAAAACACACAGACCCACCATCAACTGTGGTTTCACGCCTCATTTCATCCGAACACTGAGTCTCCATTAATTCCTTAATTAACTGACCGCAAGCCCAAACAGAGTTAAACAACTGCTGTACTATTTCTCCATTTTTGACAGCCTGCTTGTTTCTGGAGTCTAGGCAGCAAGTTTTGTACTGCAAGGTATTTATAAAGCGCCTTCCACCAAGGGGGAAACCTGAGTGAATGAAAGTCTTCAAACCCTTCATTTTGTGTTTGTTTTCTTTTTTTTCTATCTCTCTCTCTCTTCCTTGCAATCTCTTTGTGATTTCCTTCCTGTTATCCCGAGAAGACGTCCACTCTCCTTGATCAAAAAGCGCCCCAGTTCGAGGGCGACACTATCGATCCTGTCGTAGCTTTGAGGTGGAAAACGGGGGCATCCTATCCTAGAGGCTCCACTTCTTTCAGAAATGAATCATAGACGTGTCACCGTTTTTTGGGGGGGTTTTTGCGTGCTGTTCCCATAGCTTATGAGCAGTAGCACTCTGGAAAAGTCCCCCCCCCCCAAAAAAAATGCAATATAAACTATATCAGATCTTCTATTTATGCGACAACCATTTTAGAACGCCCTAACAAAAAGTCAGGATTTTACAGTGTTTATCACTGGGTTGGTATTTTCAATAGCACCCCCTACCCCTGTACTCTGGCCTTTCAAATAATGGATCCGTGTCTTTTCTACCACCTTAAGAGTACATTATTGACACTGAGTGTATTAAAGGCAGTCTTTTATAATCCTCAGTCTTTTTTTTCAGTTTTCAAAAGTAATATGACTGGTCTATCAAATCAGATCAAATCAAATACATTTTATTTGTTTAGCACATTTCATACACAGAGGCAATTCAATGTGCTTTACGCAAGACAAGCAGAAACATACAAGGAGGTTGGTCTATTTCCTCCTACCTCTCTCCAGTCAAACTCATCTGGCCGTCTAGTCCATGGAGGGTACAACCCTAGTGAGGCATACATTTCTTCTTGGTTTTACATAGACTGTACTGGGCAGGTATGATTACACATCCAAACATTCATCTGATCCAAACTCCCCTTCATATTAATTTTAGTCAGGGCCATTTGTTTGCAATTAAAAGTCCTGCAGTGTTTGCGTTTCTCGTTAAGGGACTGTCTCTGTAAACAAGGCCGATGAGCTGTTGAGAACTAGAACTCTCCCATCTTAAGTACTGGCATAGAGCCCTCGTCAATGACGTGTGCGTCCTTCTCTCTCTCCAAACTGAGCTAACCAACATCTGTTCATACCATTTCTGTGCTGGTGTGTTTACCTGTACATTTCCATCCAGAAAAAGTGTAGGAAAAACCATAATGTAAAAAAAAAAATTGTATGAAAGAAATATGGATTAGTTCAGTTTTGGGCTTACATGACGTTATCATTAACATGCCTCTTAAATACTCTCAGCCCTTGTCTGTGAGTGTATGTAATTACCTAACACATTTGCCCACTGTAATTCTGCAAATTTAATTCTATATTATGAGCTGTGCTTCTACCAGAATTTGTCAGTACATCCCTTGTACAAGTTAAAAAGGCGATCCCACTTGTTACCTCACCAACAACCATATAAAAAGTTCACTATCAAAATAGAAAATGGATGGATGCCGAGCCCTTTGAGACGAAGCTATGAGTAACCAACAGTACATAACAGCAGTTAACCTCATACGGGAGAAACTGGAGTCAGTGAGCATGTGCACAGAAACAGAGTTCTAGCCTGTTGCCTGGTAACTGCCGGCCTGCATGAATCCCACTCTACACAGAGACTAAGTGGAAATGAGCGAAAGTGGGGGGATGGAGGAGAGCGAGAAGGAGAGAAGGGGGGAGGGATAGGGGAGCGAAAACAAAACCAGGAAAGACAAAGCGGATTCGACTTGGATAGACAAACAAAATAAAGTGAGGAAAGGTGACAGGGAGAAGTGGACAGAGAAGAACATATGGGAAGAGGGAGGAACTCATTGGTTAAAGTCTGGAATTGTGCATTCTGGGAATTTGTGTTGACATTGTTCCATTGTTCTGTTACACCTGTGCCACCAACACATTTGAACACCTACAAAGCAGTTTTATAAACGGGAAATCATTCAGCCATTATGCCACACACACACACACACACACACACACACACACACACACGCACGCGCAGACACACGCACACACACACACACACACACAAAGATTACCGTGGTACAAAGCTTTGTATTAATTCACGTTAAGCGATAAATAATCACCATCATCCCCATTACAACCATAACTGAGCTAGTTAGCATGAACAGCTGATATCTGGAGGATTTGTCCTTTTTTTGTGTGACATACACTATAAAACCCAGTCAAATGTATCCCCCCCTTCTCCTTCTTCTTTGCTAGGTGAGAGGTGGCAGCTAGGGACAATAGGAAGATGGGGTGATTAGAGCCAATGAGGGAGGGGGAGAGCAGGATTAGCAGAATACAGGAAATAATAGAACAGATGGGCCGTGTTTCTGTCTTTTCTCTCTCTCTCTCTCTCTCCCTCTCTCTCTCCCTCTCTCTCGCTCTCTATCTATTTCCCTCCTCGCATCCATCCTTCTATCCCCATCTCAAAGTCCTTATGTCTCGGACTTGCTTCCAAGATATCTCTCTCTCTCTCTCGCTCTCTCTCTCTCTCTTTCTCTCTCTCTCTCTCTCTCTCTCTCTCTCTTTCCGTCTCCCACTTAAGGGTGCATGATGCCCACCTTCATCTCCCTCTCTGAACCCACAGAGTTTTATCCTGCACCCCCGCTTCTCGGCTGAATGGGAGAGCACGAGTGCACATGCGCTTTGTGTCTGTGTGTGTCTGCATGTGCGTGCGTGCGCGCGCGTGCGTGTGCACGCGCGTGCATGAGCTTGTGCACGGAACATGTGGGTGCATCCACCTGCACCGCACAGAGTGGCCATGTGCATGTCTCTGTGTGGGTGCGATATAGCATCTATTACAGCGCGCGCGCGCGCGTGTGTGTGTGTGTGTGTGTGTGTGTGTGTGTGTGCGTATGTGTCTGTGTGTGTGTCCCAGAATGTACACACGTCCATAGACGTGACAGGATGTTACATCGGCCAGGATTCACATGTACAAAGATTAAGCATTTATTTATTCATGGGAACATGTTTGCGGTGCTGTGTCAATGTGGCCAACACCTCTATTCAATGCCCATGCCTGAGCCTGTGTGATGGTGGTGGACGGTATTTAAATAGCTGTATGTTTCTGTGGAGATGTTTGAACTGGATCGCCTCCCTCTCTGTGGATCTGTTCCTAGATTTGGTCCTCTGGCCACTTTTCAGCTGCTTCGGGAGTGTTGCTATTTTTGGGGGAGGTAGTGGGAGGCTGTGGTCACACCTTTGTACAGGATGCAACAAGGACCATTTTAATGGAATTCTCTTGTTTTTGCATATACGTGAGAATTGTACGGCTGTGACTTTGCATGTGTGCAATAATTGTGTTCTTGTAAGTAAGCGTGCGTTATGTTAGTGTGGCTCCCTTCACTGAGCTTTAGAATGTTCACTCCTTCTATGACTCTGTGTATCCAGAGGTGTGTCCTTTTGCTAGTGAGAGAATTCAGGCAAGGAAAGAGCGAAGCGGTAGCTATGGAGCCGTAGTCATGGTGCCGTAACTATAGCAACAATGCTTGGAAAGCCAGTGACTTAATTGGCATCTCTGAGGCACACTGAGCGGGGTTCCAGAATAGCAACCCTTGACACATAAATGTTTCCATCACATGCCTCACAACACACACGTCATTAATGAGGAGGATAACAAGTTAATCAATACCCTTCACTGTCCAAAACTCTGCGTGCGCACACTAGTGGTGCTAATGTATCAGTGTGCAAACGTATGCCTGTGTATGTGGTGTGTGTGTGTGTGTGTGCGCGCGTGTAAGGGTCTAAACAGTGTTTGTATCCATAACTGTATGAGTGTATTAATTCGCCCCTGAATGTAAAAGTGTTTTAGATGATTGCATTATTCAAAATCAATACCATTATCAGTTCCTATCTCAAGCAGAGTTCAGAGGATGTCGTTAGGTCGTTAGCTTTTGTACAGCCTCAAAACAAGAGAGAAAGGGTGATTCAGAAAACACACCCAAACACACCCAAACACACAAACACACAAGAGCAATATGCATTCATAGAATTTGAACTTACATTGTCCATTGAAGCTTCTCATTCTTGATTGAGTTGTAGAGTGCCTTTGGAAGAAAACCAGAGTAGGACAGCATTACACAACCATCTGGACAAATCCAATTGTCCTATCCAATCCATTAATCAACCAGCCAGACGGATCGACATCTATTGAATGGACATGTCAATTCCTGAAGGCCTTAAAAGTCTATGATTAAATCAATAATGCATGTTCTAAAACAAAATTCAACAAACCTTTATCTTGTGTAATTGAGTTTAAGATCATAGCTCAATAAAGGAGAGCCCTGCAAAATCCAAAATTTTGAAGAAAGATATAGAGGAGTTGCTTCTGTTACTCACTGATAACTACAACAAGCTTTAGAGACACACCTTATTAGGCATTTCCCACCACGAAATCTGAGCCGAGCGCTTCTGACATTTTCCAATGCAAATCTAGCCTGTGATTGACAATTAGACATGTCAGCGGATATGATATGTAGCCACTCTTCTCAGCTCCGTGTCTTTGGCAGGGGACACGGAGCCGAGGAGCCATTAAGCCGTCGTCAGCCGGTGGTGTTAACCACAGATGAAGTTTGCAGGACCGATGCATAGTGACGTCAGGATACGGAGAGTTCACTGGTGGGTGGGTTCATCATCAGTATATGGAACATATTTCCTATAGGGCGCCGTAGGGCTTTACATTAAACACAATTTGATTTGAAATGGATTTGTTTCAGTTATGCTAGTGATCCTAAAGTCTATTAGAAACTGACAATAACTGAATGAAAGAGTTTCCTGCCTATTCATGATCAAAATATTGGGGGTTCTGTCTAATTCTTTCCACCAATTGAGAAATCTCAGATGGTGATCCAAGCTTCACAGCTCATAAAAATTAATAGTCAGCACAGAAATAGTTCATCAACACATGAAGCCAGACATGGCTAGTTTTAAAGTGGAGGAGATTTTGAGTAACTCTCGTTTTTTAGAACAAATCTTTTTTCAGTGAACTTGTAAACCCATTGGTCAGAGTTCTGTTCTGTTCTGTTCTGTGTGTGTGTGTGTGTGTGTGTGTGTGTGTGTGTGTGTGTGTGTGTGTGTGAATGTGTGTGTGTGTGTGTGTGAGCACGTATGCGTGTTTGGGTGCGTACGTGTTTTAGCGGTCATAATAAGGGTATGAGACAGAGGTACTGGCCCTGTGTCAGTTTGAGGAGGAGGAGGAGAGTGAGCACGAACACCAGGGTCAATAGGGGCAATGTGAGAGCGGAGAATTAGCCCAAAAGGGGGCGGGGCAAGAATCAATCAGAGTCACTCAGAGAATTAGGTGCTCGTTCAGACCCGAATGTACGCTTGTCACCTTCACCTACGCGCTCCATCAGCGTCACTCAGGCCTAGCAAATGAGAGCCATTAGCTTTGAGTGTTACGGCTCAACACACATCGTGAAACGACCGCGTGGTCAGTCAGTCCAGGCAACACACCAATCCTCTCCATCAGCTTAGTAACCATTACAAAAAAAATGACAAATTGTGTGGGCACTTCATGTGAAACATGCATGCACGCTGATGTACAAGCTGCGTGTATGGATTGCATTCAGTACAGTACAGTAATAGCCTGCCTAATAGGGCCAAGATAACCACATAAACCGAGCATAATTTATTATGCTGTTAAATGCATGCTGTGTGATTGGAATAGACTTGGCTGCCAAAAAAACCACAACAAACTAATAATGTTGGAGGCTGGGTTTTACAATGTAGCCTCTTGCAACAACAACCACCCATACAGATACCTAAAGTGGGTGTGTGTACAGTATGAAAGAAATTTAATAAAAAACGTTGGCTACTCCAGAGTAGTTACGGTCTGCTGATCATGCTGCTATGCTGTACCTTCTTTCTCTTGCGGGCTTGGGCCTGTGGGTGGTTCTGTCCATCCTGGGCCTTTCCCAGTAGGTCTGGGAACACCAGGGGTTTGAGAGAGCGTGAACGTGGGGTTCGGGGGTACCGGAACGGATCCATCATCCGGAAGTCGCGGCCGTAGCGTACGGAGCAGAGAGAGCGTGAACGCAGACGACCGGCTGAATGCAAGCTGTTTACGCCTATCATGGCCACTTAAGAAACTATGCAGGTATCGCTTGCCTAAGCACAGCCTTATCGTCAGACTAGCAGGCAAACCCAAAGAGGCAGAATGTGTCCCTCCAAATTTCACAAATAAAGGTAATATTCAGTCTTAAAAAAAAGCGAAACAGAAATCAGTCCGGATCCAGTTTGTCTCTCCGTTGGTGGGCAGGCGACGAGACCAGGAGGCGGTAGGAACCCGGTTCGGTTTGAATGTCAGCGTAATGAGACTTCAGCTTGTCACAGGAAGTCCTGTGGAGGCAAGACGTCACCTGGTCTCAGGGACTCAGCCTTGCGGGGGAGTCGGCGGGCATCAGCCTCCCCAGGGTCCTCAGGAAGTCCTGATCAACACACCACAGGCAACATCAGAGTGAATAATTGATCCGACAGGCATCTATAATAAATGCAGAGATATGACGAGTCCCTCACCGACACCAGACTGTATTCCTCAGAGAAGGCAAAGGCTCTCCACAGGTGAGTGGGCAGGCTGTGATTATTACGTTATCATCGGCTTTTCCAGATAAATCCCCGCTCGTATCTTTCTGACGGGATCGTTCACAGGTTATCGATCATGGGTTGTCTATTTAGGCCTTGAAACGAGGTCCATTACGTGAAAAAAAAAAAGAGACGAGAGCGAGAAAAGCTGTTTCGGAAAGGCGGGCTCACGGTCTCTCTCCGCTAGGCCACAACAGGACGGCGGTCTCTGCCAAGTTACCTCGCAATGTTGTGGGTCCAGCTGCCAACTTCTGCGACAACCGGTGGCTTCTCTGCAGGCACTGAGACGTACACAAGCCTGGGACAAACACACACACACACACACACACACACACACAGGGACAAATACTGACAAGCTCGCAGATGGTACGCAACACTTGCAGAGGTGTGAAAGGACAGCCAGCGTGAAACAGATGGGTGCAAAGGGCGGAAATAAAGAGGTATGAAGACACAGACAAGCGCTCTCTGTGACGAGGCGAACTTACACACAGCGTAGTGTACTCTCAGAGAAAAACAATTACACGGAGACACACAGACACACCAACAATCGAGAGACAGATGGACAACAGCCCACCCACTTGAGAGCCGGGATTCCAAAAAAAAAAAAAAATCACTCTCAATTGCGTCACCAACCTGAGACCAAACGAGGAAAAAATAACTAAATACGTCAAAGCAATATCTCAAAAATTAAAAAAAGAAAATAAGACTTTAAGCATCCGGTGAAACGAAACAATTGTTTTACAACGGTAGAAAAGTAGACAGCGGTAATTCTGTTCACTCAACAGAGAATGACAGAGAGGTGTGTATCCTGTTGCTCCCACAGTAAAATGGATACCAGTCAGACTGGTGAAGTCAGACTGTTACTCATTTTACTGAAAGGAAAGAGAAAGACAATTTGTCCTTCAGTTGTTGGTTCCAAACGCCGAGGACCTTTTTTTCTTTTTCTTTTTCTTTCTCCGTGTTCCCTCCTCCTTTTCTCTCTCTCTCCGCTGGGATCCACTTCTCTCAGCAGATCAGTCTCTTCTTAAGCCTCCTTGTCTTTTCAGTCTCTTCTCCCATTGTAAGAAACAATGCGGCCGGGTGTGCAAGAAGAAACGCTTGTCCTCTTGCCGATATCTTTTATGCCTCGCCTCTCTCTCTCTCTCTCTCTCTTTTCTTTCTTTCTCCCCCACTCGTTTATCTTGTGCAGTCTTTTCTCTGGGTGCGTTTCTTTACCTTTCTCTTCGACTGCTGCTGCTGCTGCTGCTGCTGCTGCGGAGAGCTGCCTCGCGTGAATCGCAGTGAGAAAAGGACCTGATAGAGGCGACACTCTCTGTCGCTGCCTCTCCCTCACTCTGTCTATGCGTACCCCCTCCCTCTCTCCCTCCATCTCTCCCTCCCTCTCTCCCTGCCTCTCTCCTTCATTCAGCAGCGAATCATAGTCTTCCTCCTCCCTCCTCGATGCCCATACACACACATGCCCACAGACATATAAACACATGATGTACATTCAAACACACACACACACACACACACACCTTGGTATACTTTTGAATGACAATTAGCATTCAGTGCTTGTTTGAGGTGGGAGCGGGGATTGAAAGACGGACAGCACAAATCAGCAGGAAAAGACTGTGTATGTGCCTGAATGTGTATGCATAGATGTGTGTGGGTGTGTGCGTGTGTAACAACATTTCTAGCCACATAAAAAAAGCTAAAACCTAGCATACAAACACCTCAATGAGTGTGTGTGTGTGTGTGTGTGTGTGTGTGTGTGTGTGTGTTTAAAATGCAGGTCCACAGTTATTGAACTATGAATAAAACATCAAAAGCGAAAATGCAGTTGCATCATTTTTCAAGCAAATTTGTTCCTGGTCTTTCAGTCAGCGCAAGAGTGCAGCTGATCATTAGTGCTTTCGTTTCACAGTTTTTTCAAATGGTCTGACCCTGATTTTTACCCAGATATTTACCCAGGTTCTTTCTAAAAACTATGTTTTTTCCTCCACACTTCATTATGAACAGTAACAGATAATATACAGTAGGAATATGCAAATACAAACTTGTTACTATTTAAATAAAAATACAGATAAAGAAAATTATGAAATCGGGCTTTAGCCTGTCTTCCATTCTGGTTTAGCCACACAGAGCTAACATGTGGCCTGTTTACAGTGAGCAAACAACACATTTGGAAGTGAACAAACGATCAATAAGTGTTTTCACACATCTGTACTGGGTGTAAGCAATAGGCAAATGAGCGTTGCATTTGAACTCGGACTATAATACTACAATACTATTGGATTGCAACAAACGTTTTTATTGCTTGAAATCCTTTAATTGATTTGGTGTTGCTTTATTTCATGTTTAAATAACTAATATCTTAACAGGGCATTGCTGCAGAGGAGGCTTCATCACATTCAGTCAACCCTGTATAAATAAATAAAATAATAATAATAATAATAATAATAAAAAAATAATAATGATAATATTGAATGGTGGAGGTTTTCAAAAGAAACACAAGAGGTTTTTAGTTTTTAGTGATGTGCCTAATGTGAAAAACTGTGTCTAGTGTTTTCAAAAAGATTGTTACAGATTTTCGTTTCAAGTATAAAGCCGGAAATTTGCTTGTAGTTTTACCGACTTGGTCTAAAGATTAGGTATACGACTTAGACATTTCAGTGATTGTGCCTCAAGAATCAGTTTAAGTGTGTGTGCAACTTGAAAAAAAAACTGTGATACATTCAAAAGAGCACACAAGCCAGCACATCTCTAGTGAAATCAAATACTGGATGTCTCTATAAAAGTGAATACAGTGAACACAAATAAATAATGTAGGATATCACAGTACGTTTATCACCAACCAACCGGAGTAAGCCAGTAAAAGTAGAAGCAAAAGCAGCAGTGGAGGTAAACAGAGACAATGGAGCACCTGCATGCTGGAAGTCTGGGTTAGGAGGACAGACGAAGTCGAGGAGAAGCCTCCAGAACAATTTGGGAGAAAGAACTATTGATTTTAGAAGTAGTTTCAGAGGAAGGTAGCTGTGGGATCAATCCCAAAATCTAGAGCCATGAGGATCGACATGGGATTTGATGAGGGTGTCAGTCAGCTTTAACCCAGTTGAAACATTGATGCAGAGGAACCCTTGCTTTGATAAAACAAAATCGATCGTCTTCCCCAAGCTAGTTCATGGGAATAATGAAATCTTAAACAGGTAATAAGCATTTGGCTGAGGAGGGAGAGGTGGCAGAAATGTCTGTGTTTAAAAAAAACTCTATCTGGCATGGTTAATAGACACACATGGTCCATTCAGTGTGCACATAACTCATAATTACGAAGATACAATCCAATTATTTAAAAGGCAGACCTGAACGTGTCAAAAACCTATAGGAAGAGATCCATCATACTGACAGACAAGTCACATATTATTTCCAAAGAAACAACAGACTGACCCATTTGTTATAGAGCAATAGCTACATTCTGCACAGTCACAGTAACAGTTTCAGAGGAGGGATGTAGAAGAAGTCCCCTGGCTTCAGTGACCCAATCAAAAGGCCAGGAGCCGTGGACGTGATGGCTACAGTCTATGGAGAGACGAGACAAAACAAGGACCGGATCTGAATCCCACAACTCCCTGGACTGAACTGCCGGACGGATAGAGGACAGCTCTGACTGAAACTTCGGTCTCTCTCCTTCTCTTTTCCGTTTTGCTGGGGTTTTTTCCTCCTTTCTTGTGTGTGTGTGTGTGTGTGTGTGTGTGTGTGAATGTCTTCATCCCTACCCTCCCCCCACACCAAACCGTCCTGCCTGCACCCTCACAATAGTTCTCACTCATCCAGTCTCTTTCCCTAGAGTCCCTCTCTCTTTTCCTTTCTCACTCCTTCCCTCAGATTGAGCTAGGAGACAGCTTGGGGAACGAGGGGTGTGTGTGCGTGTGTGTGTGTGTGTGT
>JAVQIZ010043299.1:0-22804 GCA_036023535.2 Galaxias brevipinnis | reverse complement strand
TGAGCATGTTTCAGACTGGGCATGTTTCAGACTGGGCCTGTCCCCCCCTTCCCGAGTTGGGGGGGGGGGGGGGGGAGATTAATATTTGCACAGTTTATGACGGGCTGTGAGTGGGAGGGAGGGGGGGCCATGGGCAGAAGCAGACAGGTACACAGAGGCATGCCAGAGCTCTTACTTAAATCCCCATCCTGTTCCCCCTAGGACTATAGCTGCCAGGAGAATAGCACCTGCGATGGACCCTATTATGATATTGGTGCCACTGGGACCTGCGCAGAGGAAGGAGGTGGGAGGGGTGCGGAGGAGGAGGAGGGGGTGGGGGGGGTAGAAACAAAACAACCACCACCAAGAACACACATCAGAGGACAGCATCAACACTGTACATCAACGACAACAACCAACACCACCGCCACCACCACCACCACCACTAGAGAAAGGGAAGAGAAAGAGTGGAATAAAATAGGACACCTGAGGAGAGAGAAAGAGAGGGAAGAAAAGGAGAAGAAAACAAGGTGCCAGTACATGGGGTGAGGTGGGAGAACGGGCGGAAGGAGAGCGAGGGAGGTCAGGGAGACAACGGTAAAAAAAGGAGGGGTTTCATTACTTCTTTTCTCATTCCCCCTCTCCTGCTCTTTCAACTGGAGCCCCTCTTGCTTAGGATGAGTTAGGCTTATGAGAGGGCAACTGCAAAATTGCTCTTTGCCATTGGCAGACTGCAAAAAAGAAAGACACTTGAAGATGACAGCGACGTCTGCATAACTCATTCCCTCATACACAGAAACACAAATAAAATCACACGACTGCATAAGTGTCAACATACTTTTACACAGTCCTCCATAAGAACACATGTGGCAGAAAAGACAAAATGATGAGGCAAGCATGTAAACTTTCCCATGATTAGCTGACTTATTCACAAAATAGGCTGGTTCTCACTGCGGCAGGATTTAAAATGTAACTTATAGTGGTAATAATGAAGATATGCAGATTATGGGAAATGCAGACAGAGGCAGTAGTGAGTCAGAGACACGCAGACAGACAGACAGACAGACAGAGAGACAGACAGAGAGACAGACAGAGAGACAGACAGACAGACAGACAGACAGACAGACAGACAGACAGACAGACAGACAGACAGTGCTGCTATGGACCTTTCTTCTCGGGGCCAGTGGGGACGGTGGGGTCGGGGATGGGGTCAAACACGCTGCAGTCCTTCCCTGTGTAGTCCCTGTCACAGATACACTTCACCTCGTTACTGCACGTCTGCTCAGAAAACAAAGCCAGGGAGAGAGAGAGAGAGAGAGAGAGAGAGAGAGAGAGAGAGAGAGAGAGAGAGAGAACGAACGAGCAAGAGAGAGAGCGAGAGAGAGACGGAGGGAGAGATGGGTTAAGGTGGACCAGTCGGGAGGCGACAGCAGAGCCAGTGTAAGGAGCCCTCTGGAGCGGCGCTCACCCCGTGGTCGGAGCAGGTGAAGCCCGAGTTGGAGCCGGCGCAGGCGCTGAGGTTGAAGGCGGCCACCGGGAGGCAGCGTCGCTCCAGGCACATCATGTTGGGTCCGCAGGGCGTCCCGTCCTCCACGTAGCCCAGGTCTGAGCCGTCCTCCAGCAGGGCGTGGCCCCCTCTGGGTGTCCGTGTGTCAGGCCACACACAACAGAGAAGGGGGAGACAAAGCATGGCAGACACACACATTATCAGTCTATTATACCTAAGTGGCAGTATAATGGGTGTGAGCGGTACAGTTTGACCGTGAGTATCATGGACACCGCTGGGTGTGTGAGAGGGCGTTCCTGCTCACCGGCAGTCCAGGTACTTGCTCTGGTGGTAGATGGTCAGGCTGGTCACCTCGCCCTGCAGGTCGCCGAACTTGGGCTTGGCCGTCATATTGGCACAGAACAGGAAGCCACAGAGCACGTCCCTGAAAGCCGGTGGGAGGGATGGGAGAGCCATCTTTAGGATTCCCTTTTAGATGCCCCGAGTCTGGGAGTGGCTTTTGTGTGAGTGTAGTACAGGTGGCACTTACGGCTTGTTGCACTGCAGCCAGCCTTGGCCCTCGGGGCTACGGCCACAGTTGCCTTTCTCCGTGCCCTCGGCGTTCAGCTTCTCGTAGCAGAAGCGATCGGCCGAACCTATGGAGCCATAACACACAAAATAGGTTCAAATAAATATGCCACATCCCCATTCTCAACAAGATGTTAGTGTCACTGCAGTCTCTGTTTTAACCACAAGGTGGCGCATGGCTGAGGTAAGCAAAGAGTCTGATGATGGTGGAGTAAACATCCGAGAGAAATGCTAGGATGTTGTTTCTGATTATGAACTATTCTACTTACCGTAGCCCCATAGTCCCTTGCACTGACCATCATGGGTTCTGCATCGGCCTCCATAGCAACGGCCCTGGAATTATTAAAAAGCAAAATACTCAAATCAAGAATATTATCCTAAAGAACAAAACTCATAAAAAGATACCATGAAGAAACATATACCTGAGCAGTGTCACACGTGTATCCGTCCAGCTTATGTACGTTATGGGGACACTGGAATGTATAGGTAAAAAACAACAGTCTGTGGGTAACTGCAATTACAACAAACTACGTCACCCAGCGTACCCCACTGTGAGGGTGAATGAGAGTACAGAGTCACACCAGTACCTGGCTGGAGTCTCCGGTGCAGGTCTCTGAGATGTCACAGTCGTTCACAGCCTCCCGACACACGGCTCCTCTCAACTCGTACTGCAGCAAAACCACCCACGTATATGTATAACATAAAATATCATATATAATACATGCCACCGTACACAGCTTGTAACGGACATGCAGGGGGCTGACCTTGCAGCTGCTACAGCAGAGGCCGTTACTACACATGGCGTCGTGGGTCAGCGTGCACTTCTTACAGCAGGCCCCTCCGCTGCGGGCACACTCCTACAAGCACGCAGAGAAGACAACACGACTCGCATGATCAACCACCCAGGCCCCCGCCGGCACCGGGGTCTGAAGGTCAGCACGGCCCACCTGGAGTGGAGTCACCCAAGGGGTCTGAGATATGTCACGAGCCACTCACCACCTGAGATCCACAGTCACACTCCTCGCCCGGCTCCACGAAGCCGTTCCCACACTCTGGAGGGTCCAACAGCTGAGTGGAGTGACACGTCACAGGAGACGCGGTGTGAGCAAGCAGCCGACGGAGGGACACACAGCAGAAGTGACAAAAAAACACAGGCCCCGTGACAGAAGGTGGTAAGTGGGAGAGAGAGAGAGAGAGAGTGAGAGAAGAAGAGAAGTGAATTTTGTATGCGCTGTAAAGTAAATACGTGATCTGAGGGAAATTAGGACATTGGGATAATTAATGAGGCTATTAATACTGGGACTCTGAGGAATTTAGCCACCGCTTCCCTTAACACTGGAACAGACCATTCTTCACATCTTCCCCCCCCCCCCCTCTCACCTTGTTGGGCTTGTTGAATAGGCAGCTACCGCCCCCCTGGAGCAGGAACTGGATGTACTCATCAACACTGCAGCGAGAGAACTTTCGGGGCAGGTCGTATCTGTGCACATACATTTACATTTAAACGCGTACGCGTGCGCGCGCGCACGCACGCACGCACGCACGCACACACACACACACAACCACGCAGACAAGTTCAAAGAGAAATAATAGGACGAACACAGAAAGGACAAATGGTGAGATAAAATAATTAGCCGGTGTACTTTTCTCCCTGCTAGCTAATGGCATATCCGGTGGGTGTCTGGGTCTGGCTGGGGTTTATACATTCTGACAGGAATTCTACCGTCTGCGTAAATCATGAAAGGAATGACAATGGAAATCAGCAGTGCTTAACCATCTGGTGTTGTGACAGCAGAACCCCCAAATCTGTCACATACTATTTTTCTTAGGATTCAACTCCTAGTATTTAACGGACAATGGGGATTAGACGCTTCTGTGCTTGGGCGTTCAAATAAATCGGTTTCCTTTGTTGATTTACTAATTGGTGCAATTACGTGGCTCGGTTCATAAGTGCTGGCTAATCATTCCAACTCCTCCGTTGTCTCGATGGGAACATGTGGCACTTAATGTCCAATGGAGGGAAATGAAAGGGACAAATGATCGGTCAGAGTGCCGTAGGAAATACTCAACTCAGTACTGCGCTTACGCATGGGTTGAATGATTGTGTGTGTGTGTTTGTGTGTGTGTGTGTGTGCGTGCGTGCGTTTCATTCTGCGAGGAAGGGCGTGGATCTTTACCCAGTGTCTTCCATGATACAGCCCAGCCAGGCATCCGGACACTTGCAGTCTCCTGTGGGATGGAGAGAGAGGGAAAGAGAGAGAGGGGCAAGAGAGGGATAGAACAGAGAAGTGATGAGGGTACGGGGCACCACAAGGTGTAAAGGGATTCCTCCTCAAGTCATGAAAGGGAATAAATGCCACGGTAACAGTCAGCGTAAAACCTCTTAGCGTACGATGTTAGCGGGGGTTTTTAAAATAATGATACCTTTTCAAAACACAGGAGGATGAAATGGGAAAAGGGGCAACAGTGTGAACTAAAGCTGCGCTCATTCTGGCATTGATAGACACAATAAAAGCCTCTTTAACGTGAATCATCCAGGCCATTGTTGAGCGGGCGCGCTGCTCTAATCCTTCCCCCCTGGTCTCAGGTGACTAATCACCTAATAGAGAACTCTAATTATGGACGGACCCATTGTGAAGGGCTGCCAGGCTGAGGAACTACTGTCCCCGCTGTCTATTCCCCTTCCGTAATAAATCCTCTCTCATTCTCTCCGTCCTGCCTTTCCTGTGCCACCCTAATCTTTCTTTCCATCCATCATTAGCACCGTCCATCCCTTTCCCACTTCCTCTTTCACTGAGCCCCTCCCTCTTCCTTTGTTAGGTTCCTCGTTCCCTTCCCTCACCCCGACCTAAATCCTCTCTGCGGTGTGTCCTCCTGTGTGTCCTGCTTCACTCCAGCACTGACTCCTTACCTGCGGCGCTGCGTATGTTGTTCCACCTCATCCCGACGTTCTGACCCAGGCTCTGGCACAGAGTGATGGCCATAGGGCCGACATTCCCGTACTGGAAGACAGGCATACACGCATGAACACATATCTGTTGCTAGACACACACGCGCACACACACACACACACACACACACACACATACACACACACACGAACATACGCGCGCGCGCACGCACACACACACACACGCAAAAGGAGCACCATAACGCATAAAGGCACGTAATGCCGCTCACCTCGTTGATGCCTCCCCCTTTGGTGGGGGAGCATATCCCTCCTGTGTAGGCCGTCCCACTGCGGCTGCTTTGGAACGTACGCCCCCTGGTGGGTCACAGAGAAACAACGGAGCATGAAGGGGCCGCGTCACCAAACTTGACCAGAGAGCTTAGCGGAGCGGAGGCCCTTACGAGAAGAGGTGCACGGCGTCACTCTGCTCCCGGATGCTCTCCCTCCGGTACTTCATGAAGTTCTGCAGCGTCGTCAGCGGGTCGGCCACCACGGACACCATGTTGGCCGTGGACCACGTCTCCATGGCGACCAGCACGATGCGCGTGTTCAGCTGTTCCTTGTAGATCTGCAAAAACAAACAAAAAACAATAACAACTTTCCAGTTCGCCAGCTGCGGTGAGAGCACCCCGATGAACTTCTCAGCGCGTTCAGCGCAGCTCAACAAACAAAGGCATACTGCGACGGCGCGGTCTAGCTAGGACCATTCCAGAACAGTCTGTGAGGTGGAGCATGCAGGGAGGAAGGCCAGGCTGCAGTGTGAACAGCAGACGAGACAGAAAAGAGGCTCTGTCGAGGAGAGCTCTTACCGCGTCAGCCATGTTGACCACCGCCTTGGCAAAGTTCCTGGTCTGAGTGGTGGAGCGACGCAGCTGCACAAACTGGAGGCGCAGCAAAGGCAGGGATTAGATCTCACAAAAACACTTTGTCTCTCTCTCTCTCTCTCTCTCTCTCTCTCTCTAATACTCCTACATCATTTGTAGGACACTACAACACTCTTTATCTCTCACAAAACACACACTTTGCCTCTTCTCTCACACACACACACACACACACACACACACACACACACACACACACACACACACACACACACACACACACACACACACACACACACACACACACAAACTGCCCACATCCTGAGTTGACTACCTATAACAATACCCAAAGGAAACTGACAAACAAATGTGGCTTTCAAAGAAAAAACCAACGGGTCTTGTTTTAATATGAAGTGAATGAGTCAGACAGGAATTTACTGCTATCTGGAGTCATTAGGACAATATGAGTAAACTAATGTTTTCTAAAAAAAAACACAACAAAATGGTTCAACCACTTGCAATATTCAACATTCCATGCGGAACTGATTGAACGGCATCTCATCCTCGGGATCAGAAGAGCTGGTGTGATGTGTAATAACAAAATGGACGCCCAGTCTAAGGTGTCTTACCTCCACACCGCTGTTACGGTCCAGCACTATGTCTCCTTTCTTATCAGCCAGCTCTTCTGTCACATAGTAGGTCATGCCGTTGGGTCGAAGCACAAACCAGCGCTCGGTCCAATTCTTTCTTTTGTGGCCCTTTTTCATCATGTAGCCCTACAGGAAATGACCACGACAGCCTATTCATTAGTCAACATGATAATAACACTAAGGCAAAACCGACAATACATATGTGAATTTGAATAAATTAAACATTATGTCTGTCTACTAAATTTGATTGATAACAGGATTATTAGATTATGTGTCATGTTCTTTATCCTATTTAGAGTATACAGAAACAAATCAAAATGTCTAACACATCCGAAAATGTGACAACCTCTCCTTAACTTACTCTAACTAATAGATAACTTAATCTCCCTGGCGGCAGACCTGTTTGAGCACATCCAGGATGAGCTCCTGGAAGAGCTCGCCGATGCCCATGGACAGGGTCTGGCGGGTCATGCCTTTGCTTAAGTGGCCCATGCCCACCAGATCCACCAGCTCCCAGGCACTCAGGCACATCTTCAGGTCGAGCTGGAGCTTGTGCTCCTCCAACTGCTCCTTGTTCAAACCGCCTCCCATCGCCTCCAGTAGCTTCTGCATGAAGTACTCAATCTGAGGGGGAGGACGAGACACCACCATGTTAACTGACTGGACCACCAGGCATAGACCAGGTGGCGTTGTGTTGTAGGGGAACTGGGATATTTGGGTAACCATAACTAGCCCTGAATCAAACATATGCATCATGGTTAAATCATCAACAATCCTATAGATCATTTTATGTATTTAGTTGAACGTATCTGTATTGTTGACTTCGGCTTTATAACTCCCTTTCACTAGGAGCCATGCATCGTTTTTGTGTCCAAAATGGGTGCAGAAAATGTGTAAAGAAGGTTTTGACAAAATGTTTATCCCACCTCCTCGGCAACCATGACCAGGGGGTACTTGTTTTCAGAGAGGAAGTTGAAGATGCACCACACTTTGAAGGCGTCCTGGTCCGAGATGAGGAGGTTGCTGGTGCCTCGGTTCTTCCTGTAGCACAGCGTCCAGCACATCTTGTTGAACTCCACCAGGTCAAAGTCGTCCCGGGCCTAGCGTTGAAAACCACAAGACATTTGTTTACACTCCATTCCAACAACTTGTCAGTACCAGCGTTCAAACGGTGTGTTTACAAATGCAAATGGGAACCCTGACATTTTTTTTTCTGTGTGTGCTTTCACACGCCTCAATCTGCAGGATGTGAAGCACAAACATAATGTTCCACAGCTCTTCATTTCAATTCAAGTCAGATTCCGCCAGAGCAAAGGCAAGGAAACAGCTTCCAAGCAAAAGCAGCGCTGAGCTCAAGTAGCTTACTAATTGACAGCAGTGGTTGTTCTGGGGTATTATTGCCATGGAGATTACTGACAAGCCAACCTGTATACTTCAACAGGTGTGTGAGCAATATTTGATGGCCAGTCCACGAGGGAACCCAGTTCAAAGGTTTTATTTGGGGTAGAAAGGTCTGGATCAACGGGTTTAATTCAATCTCACACTGATTGATAGTGCACTTCCTGTTTCCACCTAGTGTCAAAGTCAGTGGACTCATCTTTAATTGTTAATGGTTGAGATTTAATAAATAGTAATGTACATATTTATTGTCAATGGTACAAGGAGACATATGGGACACATAGGTCTGTGTGCTTGTTGCCATAACCAGGAAACACAAGAAATAAACCCTTAAATAAAGGCTGGCTTCTCTTTCACACTTACAACATATTCTATTTTTGCCAGCGTTAACCTTTCATAGTTCCATGCGGTGATCACACCAGCATAGTAGTGTTCTCAGAATGCTGTCAACAGATAATAGCAACAGTATTATGTTTCTGAATAGGAGTACCTGTGAAAATGGACAATCTGTCATCCTAAACACATGTTTCTAAACACAATGCTTGCATGATCCACTACAGTGACGTCAGGGGAGAAATGGAGAACGAGACCCTCCAGAGCTGATCCTTGACATTTCAAGCGGCATTCAGTCCAACGACAGAATTTTCAGACCAACACCCGTTAGCCCACTGAGAGCCTAGCCAGCGGATGCAGAGAGCCTCTGGGCTCACTAGTCCCTCACCTTGTCCAGGATGAAGTGGTTGAGGTAGGGCATGTAGCCCTGGTTGGACACGGGGCCCTCGTCATCATCCTTGAAGTGCTGCTCCAGAGCCACCGGGTCGTGTGGGATCTTCATCACTGTGCACAGGCTGTGAGACAGCACCTGAAGAACATAGGACCCACACAGAGAGGGTTGAGGGATGAGGGCTGCTCTGATCCAACTGTGGGGGTTTACAAGGAGGGGAAATAGGCAGTCTTTGATCACTCCGAATCCACTAGAATAGAGTAGAAGCTTAAATTCAGCAGGCCAGCTGTGCTTTTAGAGACCAAACTGAGTTGCCCGAGAGCACATGTTTTGTCAGTTCTCACGCATCACTGCCCAAGCTTTTCTAGCGGTGATAAAGTGCAGTTAGTCCTGTTAAAATTGGTGTCATGACAATGAGTGAACACATCATCTGAGAATTCCTCTTTTATAAGCTCAATACAGATTTCCAATCTTATCTTGTAGAAACCAAAACAGAACCAGAAACATTCTGCAAAAACAATTACAAACAAAGGAAGGTGGGCAACAATGACGCTAAACTGACACTAAGAGGAAAACCAAGATATGGCTGTTACCGTCATCAGTTAGCAGTGGTGTGATGGTGTTTGTAAGAAAAGCTTTGCATGACCCCAGCTTAGTCCACAGAGAGCCTGGAGGCAAACCATTTCTTTTCAGTCTGGCTGGAACACAGAGACCAGACCCTGGTCCCAAACTCAGTCCGACAGGAAAACTTGATATACTCTGTTCTCACCTCTAACTTTTGTACAAACTGGAACATATAGCATAGCATGATGCTGATGCATAACTGGTTTTATGTTGAAGCAATTAAATGCCTGTCATAACCATTTAATGTATCTGGTTCATTCGATGTAGCTGTGTTCAATGTCCAAATGAATATAACATTTTGAAAAACGCAACCAGTTAGTTCTATGAGATATCGCTAGACCATAAATGGGTAAATAAAGTAACAAAACAAGGTGACTAACAAGGTTGATGACAGTTTGACATAGCAGATGTGGTCTTTGATGGCTTGTCAAACTGGTTCAACATTTTCTATGCCAAAAATAGATCTGATTCGTTGGTAAGTTTCAAACAGCAAAATAATTTTTTTTATATAATTGCATTTTTAAAATATATATTGTAGCGGAACTGTTCACAAAACGTTCATAATGTGTGCTGCTAAGCCTTTCGAATCCCTAATTGAGCATTTCTAAGCAAATGAATAACTGCTAATATCGCATATTCACCGAAGCCTACCTTTAACTGGGATTTTGAAACTTTCCCACTTTGATCCACGTCCAAAGATGTGAATGCGTGCCATATTGTTTTTAAAAGTTCATCCCTTAGCCACATTTTAACGAATTAATACTGAGCGCTCGTCGTGGACCTCACACAAGTGCTTGAGTCAGAAAAGTGAGGGAGGCAAAAGATGCAGCCAATCACGTGATGTAGTGGCGAAGAGCGCAAATTAGCCAAGTTGTCAATCTATGATGCACATTGCCAAATCTGTGGCCGTACGGACATTTTCAGACAAAGAAGTCCATTAATTTTTCTAGCGGTAATAGCGTTCGATAACAATAGCTTGGGGTCTAAGAAAGGTCTAAGAAATCATAGTATGGAGCATAATTAATTTGCAAGCAGGGGATTTATTAACAGGGCAACAATTGATCAAATGACTGTCGAATTATGTACATCTATATATATCATATACATTATGGTATGTTTGGCATTGGTACATGAAAAAGTAAACCATGCTACACTTATGCTTCATGTATACATACTATGACTTAAAACGGCTTAGAAAACGGACTTAATATCATAAAACAAATGTTCCGCTGCACTGTTCAGCACAAATAAAACAAAGAGACAAGGCAAACAACATTCCATGATTCACCTGCACCAACTGTGCTGCCACCTTTGGACGGCTCACCATGAATTAGGAACATAGGCAAAAATATCTTAACACAGTACAAAACGTGTACATATGTAAGAAACTAATACAGATAGGTGAGAAATGCTTTACAGATCTATGGAATTTCCATACCATCTTTTGGGGATAATGTTATGAACTTCTGAGAACCTAGAGTTTTCGAACTCACTAAACCGAGCAACAGATACAAATACAATACAAATCATGTACCAGTAAAATAGCAGCAGATTATTTAAGGCAATGTCCTACATAAGCTTCAAAGTGCATGTTTCAACCCAATTCAACGGTCCAGTTTCACTACCTGACATCAGGTATAACAAGCTGTAAGGTGCACTTCGTTCAAACTATTCTTCACACTCCTCAAAGATTATCTGAGCATGTTCCTCTACTTCAGTAAAAAAAGAAACAAGAGTATTTCTTGTTTTACATTCAATCTGTAGAAAACATTCCAAGTGCTCAGGAAGGTCACAATTCCCTAAACATACATTTGGTCCATTCATTGAAAATTAAACATATCTTTTCTCCAAGTACCCAACAGCATAAGAACTTTCATGTTCAGTGTGTATGTATGTGTGCGTGTGCTCTATCAGTACAGTCTATTTCTCCCAGTCTGATCTTAGCTCAAAGATGGTCTCCAGCTAAAAGTCTATGGTGTGGAGACCACCACCTGCTCAGTAGATGGTCAAGCTGACGGAGCGGTTCATCTTCTTGCCAATGAGCCTGGAGCTCTTGTTGGAGTGGATGGTGGCCCTTGTCAGGGCCTTGTCCGTGTGCAGAACCTGCTGCTCTGCTGCCACTTTGGCCTGCTGGGCTTTTTTCAGCTCCCTGCGGAAAGACAGAATCAGAGTTAGGATGCGCACAGCCTTCAAATAATTCAAACACAGTTTTCGAGCGTCGTTATTAATGAAGCAACATGTAAGGAATGAGGTTTGAGTCATGACAAAAAAGGTTGATATTGAACTTCATCACATACTTCTGCAGGAGTGCATTTTTGAACTTCTCAGCGTTAAGCTCCACCCGAAGCTGTTCGGCGCTCATACGGGAAGCTGTGAGGAGGACGGGGTGCTTGGTGAGGCCCGACGCGGTTGGCCTCTTCTCTGGGTCAGGGTGGACCATCAGCTGTTGCCAGGCAAAGGAAATTGCAGAACAATTTAGTTATAACATCAAACAAAACATTGCAGCCAGTATAACATCCCCTGTTCCCCACTCAGCAGACCTAGCACTACTTTCTATTATTATATTAGAATTTGCAAAATTATTTATAGGCTTGGGGATACTGTGCAAATAAATTGTACAAGATGAAGCTAAATGGTTCAAAAAACAGTAACTTGTTTTTCGTGATTCACTGGGTGTCACTTCAAAAACAATTGGAAAACAGGTCATTTAGGTACTTTCTTTATACCTTTAGTAAACTTTGAAAGTCCTGGGTGAGCACTTGAGGTATCGGTGGGAGCTTTCCTTGCCTGATGTCATGCCACTTGTCCCCATTGGTGGGAAGAGGTTCCGCCCCTGAGGCACTGATGACCGTAAGTGCCAGTGCAAAAATATCTGCCCTGGTGAGCTGGTTATAGTCCTGGAAAACAGGTCGGCCGGGTTAGTCCGTTGTCATTCAGACTTTACTAAAAAAAACATTTGTTGCCAAAACAAGTGAGAAGGAGGAGGAGGAGGAAGTTTACCTCTTGTAGTACTTCATTAGCCAAATACCGACTGTCTCCCTCCTCGACATGGGGATTGTCTACACGGGTCACGTGACCAAGGTCACCTGAGAGGCAAGGAAAGAAATACAATTAGAATTCAGATAGAATTATACTGTATCATATTAACGTCACATTTCTGTTATAGGGCCCCTTTAGCTTGGATAAAGTTCTCACCTATTTTGTACACAACGTTAGTATGCGGTTCTTCATCATCATCAAATTCACTGCACACAATATTCCTCCTGGAAAGGAAGATATTACCTGAAGAAAGAAAAAGGTAACAGAATGAATATTTAAAAAAAGCGTTTTACCAACAGGCTAGACAACCACGTCCTCCTTAAATAACCAAATACAGAAGAAGGACCATTTCACCTCCTCATTTGCAGAGAGCTGGCTTGCAGCAACCGATCACTTACTGGGCTTGATGTCCATGTGCACCAGCGAGGTGGAGTGGATGTACTTCAGTCCTCGTGCCACCTGTAGGAGGAGGACCTTGAGGTCCGGCTCAGACAGGAAGCGCATGGTCCTGTAGTTTTCCGCCACCACGTCGGCCAGCGTCCCGCCGTTGCAGTACTCATTCTGGATCAGCATGTGGTCGTCCTCGGACCAGGCAGAGTAGTAGCGCACCACGTGAGGGTGCTGTCCCAGCACAGCGTGGGCGTACACCTCTCGGAGGGCATTCTGCCTGAGAGGGAAAGACGAAACGTGAAAACGTCAATAAAAAATAAATACAACTTGAAATGGGAGGCACGCAATAGGAAAACTAGTCATTGTAGATTGCATTAGGATCATAAAGCTCTTCTTACTCGTCTACTGAACCGGCAAGGGGTTTCTTGGAGCGTTTGATGGCGTAGATGCAGCCGTCGAGTCTTTTCACACACTTAAAAACTGCACCAAACTCCCCGCATCCAATCTTCTCTAACTCATGGAACTCTGTGGTGTACCTAGACATCATGTTACTCTGCAGCAGCGTCATTCTCTGTGAAAGAGTATGGGAAAAATGTGTAATCCAGAATTTTTATAAAAATAATAATCAAACAAATTAAACTCTATTGACTACCATAAATTTTTACCTTTGACGGTGGAACAATATCCTCTTCAAACTCAGGATCACTAGCCTCAATGTCTTCTCCAATAGAGCTGCAGAAACAAGTGAAGTACAGACAGGGTGTTATTTCATCTGTCATGCACTAGAGGGCAGCAAGTAGCCCCTCCAGGTCACATGGTATCAATAAATGTGACCATGTGGGCACATGGTGTGGCTGCCAGTTAGTCATGCAGAAGTCAACTAACACCACTGGGAAATGTCTGACAAAGAGGACAGTACAATAGAATGAGCTGGATTATAATTACAACCCTGTGCATTTGAAAACCTAATGTTGGACGCAAACTGCAATCAGTTCAGTGCATGGAAAGTAATGGGGAGTGAGCCATTCTGGGCAAAGTGAGTGCAACAGCACAGCATTCCCATCTTTCTCACAATTAACACCAAAGTGAGACATTGGTTAACTTACTCATTCCAGTGGGATCTCTTGCGTGTGTTTCTTTGCTGTGTGGCTGTCTGGATGAGGAGTGACTCCGGGGTGAAGGGGTTGATATTGATTACTGGCGTCTGCCTGCACCTCCTCTCTGAGCTTAGTCTCCCAGCTGAGTCCCCACGGCTGTAGATGCCTACTCTGCGTACAGTGGATGCTGAGGCGCCTGCTCTTGCTCTAGACAACAGACTCTGAAACAAAAAGGACAATATAGACAAATAACA
The DNA here is from genome assembly GCA_036023535.2 of Galaxias brevipinnis. Taxonomy (NCBI): domain Eukaryota; kingdom Metazoa; phylum Chordata; class Actinopteri; order Galaxiiformes; family Galaxiidae; genus Galaxias; species Galaxias brevipinnis. The sequence continues at coordinate 8,804 of JAVQIZ010043299.1, read as the reverse complement.
AAACGAACTGCAAGGCTGTTACCAAGTCTATGCCTTCTAAACAAACATGTTAAGGGCAAAGGTACAAAAACAAGTGTCCCAAAGTATTTACGTCGACAGTTCAGTGTGGATATTGCGAATTAATTTAAAACAGTGAAAGCAAATGTATCAAAACAAACCTTGGGTGTATGGGGGACATCAAAAAGCCGGAGTTTTCTGAAGGTTTTATGAGGTGGCGTGTCAGGGCAATCTGGAATAGGACTTGAGCCGTCTTCATCTCTTCTGTAGTTTGTAAACTCTGGGGACGAACTGTTGTAAAAGGCACGAGCTCTGGGTTTTCTAGGAGACGGTAATCCCTTCAAAACACAACCCTTTGATAATTTGAGTGGAGAAAGAGTGTCAAAATCCTCCTCGTCCCATAGCTCGACACTTTCATTCTGGGCAATCTGCAAAGCCAGACTGCTACTGTCTTGATTTGTTCGACAATTCGTTCTCCTAGGTTGTATCGGAGAGTCCATTTCAGTGAGTCCCGATTCCATCTCAATGCTGTTGTTGCATTCATCCTCTCCATCACTCTGAGAAAATTCAAGTTTCTGTCGAATTGGTCCCATAGTTGGGCGCTGATTGACAAAAAGTTGGCAATTGAAGCTCATAGCTTGTTAGCCTCGGGAAGCTAACAGTTATTTTGGGAAACCAAAAGTTGCTGCAAAGAAACGTAACGTTAATACGTTATATATTCAATTAAGAAGTCTTAATACAACATCCTTGCTCCCACAATATGCGCTAATAACGTTTAAATAAACAATAACGGCTACGACTACTAGACTCCTACGCTACGAATTCTGCAAGCCCTCTTAAAAATTACACGCTTCTTGTGTGTGCCCAATCAGACAGTCCTCCACGCTGTGCGAAGCGCCTTTTCCAGCAGTGCAGCCCGGTGCGGAGCCAAAACAATGAAATCCGTTGCAAACTGAGTTACACGAGACGTTCAAAATTATAGACAATCCACGTATCCAAACGTAGAAGTACTGAATATGACCATTCATACGCAGATTAAGTACAACTGCTTCCAAGAGTGTGTTTACCAAAAAGCAATGCCGTCATAAAAATATTCGACCCATATACGACTCGCGTGACCGTTGGTCAAATTGTCCCAGGATTCAACCAATGGGAGGGCATTCCCATAGTTTGAAACGGAGGCGTTCTTAAAGCACACAGCGTCACTACCCATGTGAAAATGGTCACTAGACACTTTTAATTTGTTGATTGTGCTCTAATCGTATCAACACTTCATGGCAGTTTATATAAACTAAAATATAAACTTTTAAATGTGCGCTTAAAAAAAGAAATTCTGATTATGTGTTTATGTTCACAGGAAACAAAATGAGCACCGGTGCAACAGGGCCATGATGGAATAAGATTAAGATTAAATATAATGCAATTCTCAGATAGTATTTTAATATTTGTGTAACCAAAAACATCACACATTATTTGACGTGTAGAATGTGACGGTCATATAGTTCATATAGGTCATATAATGCTACAATAAATAATAGTCAAATTCACGGACCACGTTTTCTTTGCTAAATGAGCAAAAACTAGCAAATCATGTCTGTTTGTCACAGCCTGCCAGTGTGCGCTAAAGTTATATAACAATTGTGTATGTCATTTTCTTCCTATAACAGTAATTAAGTCGTTCAAATTAAAGTGTCAATTAGATTTATACAGTGATTAATAGTTAAAGGTGCTTAAAAATTATTTTGGACTCATTTTCAAATTCTTTAGTTCCTCATTCTTACCTTCCAATGATTGTTAATTTACAAATATGAACATTAAACATACAGAAAGAACAGATCATTGTTTTCTAGATGAAAAACGTATTTTGTAATCCATTGACCCTTAATCACCATCATAACCTTTTATTTAAATCAATGAAAACAAAGCCCCCTCCCTCTACAGTGCCCCACATCAGACACTTATGGATTAGGTGGGGTCAACATAAAGTATGTTTTAAGTTACCTCAAGCTTGAACATTAACATCATGTTACAGCGGATTTGACAGATCATCTCGTTAGCATGAATGATTAAATGCATCACTAGACTATTAATACTTACCTGTTCCCTCCCTTCCTCCACATGATCTCCTGGTTAAACTGGAATAAATAGCCCTCTAGTGCTATACTGTTCTTTGACTGAACATGTGGAATACCCTAACAAAAGGCTACTTGTTAGAACCCTTCTCCACATGCAGGCCTGGGCAACTGTGGTACAATGTGGTCTATTATTCCTTAGAAGCTAAGGCACAAATGCAGTGTAAGTATGCACATTTATTTCTGTTTCTGCATGCTCTATTATAGCTGCAGACTTGTGTTTTACCTATTAGGCCAACTAGTAGAGTACTTTGGGAAAGCCCATCTATTGCAGTGTGCCCCAGAAGGTAACCATATACAGTAAAACCATAGCCACCAGTAACAAACCAAAAGTTATGAGGAGAAAATAGGAGGGCCTTCCCCCACATAGAAAGTACCCAAATTCTACTTTAGATTAGAACTACCGCCACAAGTTGGGGTTTAGAGGCAGTGTCCATGTAATGTCACTTTCCCCCCTGTATCATCTGCTGCTGCCATTTCCAGTCTGTGAGCACTGATGTGTGGACTGGCATTGTTATTGATGTGCAGCCATGGGATTCATCCCAATGCCTGAATAACAGCTTCTGAAATACTTTAGCCAGACAAGGTAGAGCAGGAACATCACCCAGAATCACAGTAACATTCTCCTTATGCCAGTCAAGCCCTACCAATAATAACATCATTTAGTTTAATTCAATTTATGGTTTAGTGAATGTTAGTGGCAAAATAAGGTGTCACTAAGTTGTGTAATCTTTATAGTATGTCCAGTTTGCAAAACCCTTTGCCTTCCATGCTTTGTAATGAATACAATTTTCTGCTATAAAACATCCTCATCCTGGTCCAAGCAATACTCCATCAGATTAAGAGCTAATGTACATTACCTTGAAGTCTAACGGTATAACAATAAGCATCTCAACTAGAATCAGGTGACTCAGCATTAGCATTCTGATACCCCAGGTTCTTCAGAAGGACAAATTGATTGAAATCAACATTCAGATGACTAAGCCATTGATCTTGTGGCAGTCAGTTTCATTAAAGGGGTGAAATGACACATTTGTAATCTGCATAAATCCACATAAATTGGGGACTAATGTACAGATCTAAAAACCCATAGTCATTAATCTATTGTACAGCCGGGCCAATGACTTATCTTGGAGTCAACAGTGAAACTTGACACACGTCAGACTCTAGGCAATACTAGGTTAATCAGGTCCCCCCATTACATCATGTGAATGCACCTTTTGTCCTCAAGGCAAGTTACTCATTTACACTGTCAATCAATGACAGGTTGTTAGGTAACATCATCCCTACAATTAAACCTTTTTTTTCTTTTACTTAAGTACCTCACTACTACCGCCCCTTTTTGTTATCTTGCATTTAACATATGAATTATAACAAAGGAACCTTGGTTATAAAGGGTGGGAAAAATGTGTCAACTGAAATCACATGCTCTACATAGAACCTCAACACAGATATGAACACTTCCACATAAAGGAACAAAACAATCACACGTGCTTGCAGAACATGGGTAGGCAGCCAACTTCCAACCATCCTTTTTTTTGTTTGGAGTTTGTAATTTTGGTGGGGTTAGGGTGCCTAGAAGGAATTGCGTATGTTGAGCCGTCTACTAAGATCACAGCAGGATTTCTAACTAAAAACACAGTTGTGTAATTAAATATAACATTATGTATACTGTATACATATATACACGAGACAGCCATGGGTTCTCGTCTCATCTATCCTTTAGAATAGGATTGATAGAACTTCTGGAAGACAGAATGTGACTTGGTGAATGGCCATTAGAAGTCACTGTTTGGGTTAATCAGCTTGACCAAAGGTGTAACCAGTTTGCAGGTCATTTGGATTATGCATGCCTTTGTTAGCCCTATAAAACATTATTCTAAATGATCATTCCATGAATAGTAAATAGACAGGCAGTAGCCCTTTCAAAAACATTTTGTACCTGCATCTGTACCTGAGCTATCCCACCGGACAAGTCATGCAACCTTCCCAGACCCTTGTACATGTAGATGTACTACGCAAAGAACTGAATTAAGCAAATAGCTTCAACTTAACTTTTTTTAATATGTTGTTGTATATATAGATGGTTCATCCATACACCAACCAAATGCTTGAGACCTCCACGATTAAGTCCAATTGCACATGCTTCAATGAAGTGTTCAATTGTACTTTTAGTGCTCACAAACACATGTCCTGTATCCAAACTGAACACCAAAAGCATTCTCTTTTTTCCAGAAATCTAGAATGTTTCCACGTTAGCAGCAAAAGTGATGCCACCCATTATTCTACACCGTAACCAAATACATGTGACCAACAGCCATTACAGGAGAAGTCGCTTGCAAGTAACAAAGTTACAGCTGTTTGTATTTTTAAATAGTCTTAATTGATTTAAAAAATTTGCAGTCTGATACAGAAGGCTAGGAGACCTGAACAATATGAAAGTGCTAGTCATTAATTTACAGAGATCAGGCATCACATAGTGCTATGAAGTATCCAATATGCTACATATGAATACACTTGTTGACACCTCACACCTCTGGTTGTTTTGCTAGGCTGCTTAAAAATCAAGAACCTTGGCTTGTATATACATAACATGAGAATTTGATAAATGCAGATAACGTCAACAAACACTACTGCCAGAGGTATAATCTTATCATGGCCGTCTGGCCAAAACAGTGAAAATGATGAAACATTTTTGTCCCATTATCAATTTCAAATTGTTCCACCCCGTAATTTTTTAAAGTGGGAAAAGAAAAGAGTTGCCACTATGTTATGCCTTCCACATTGGACTCCAGAAGACAACGTTGTTCAGAGCTTTTTTCCCCCCTCCTGCGTCGTCCTCAAGTCCTTGGTTTGTTATCCCAGCCATTGGTTGCATTTGGTTACTTGCCCACATCTTCTGGTGCTATTTCCAATGTGATAGTCAGATTGAAGAGTGAGTGAGAAGAACCAGTTCAGGAACCACTACTTAAGGGAACAACACAAGCTTTTTTCACTTCACTACAATCAGTCACAGAGTAATAAAAGGGAGAGAGGGGGGGTGAATCAATTCATTCCTGGAGCGTTGCCTCCAAAATTGAAGTTAGTTGGCACCTCTGGCACTGTGAACTTGTATCCGCCATGCTTCTCGATCATCTTTGATTCTGAAAACACAAAGGAGAAGCCACACTCAAGTTAAGCAGCACAGGCTTATAGGATGAGAACGGCTCTTTGTCCCTGAGAAGCTGCTAACTGTAATGCTAAGGCACTATGCCGTTGGGCTGCTGTACCTTGTGCTGCCCGCCTCTGGTCTGCCAGCGTGCCAATGTCCTGAAGCTGTTTGCCTTGTTCCTCGTCAAGAGCCTGTGTGAGGGCCTGGTACCATGCTGGGTCACGGGTCTGAATATCTGAGGGGCACAGAGAGAAGAAAAAAAAGTCCCTTTTAGACAAAATGAACACTTGAATCATCAAATACAAAAACACCCAACATTAATTTGCAAATGAAGTGTTACAGGAAAATATTTTAGTTTGTGCTTTTGACCCATCAGGAAAATAAGTCTGCCTATAACCAAGTTGGCAATGCCTCCTTACTTTGTAGTATGGCTTTGAAGATCTGGTACTCGTCCACCATGTTGTCCTCGTCGTCCACAGACGTGTTGTAGCCCTCCAGCGCCGTCTCCTCCGCGTCATCCTCTTCCCAGTCTTCATCGTCTCCGTCCTCGCCCGCGTGTTTGGCCAGCATCTCCAGGTACTCCTGGCCCTCCTCGTCGATGTCGTCCTCGTCGCTGCCCAGCTCGGCTGCAGAGGGGGAGGGGAAAACGTTTGATGCCATTTGCTGGAGAGCGGGATAACCCCACAAGGCTCACATCGTGTGGACGGGCCTTCTTACCGTTCTCCTCTTCGTCGCCTTCCTCTCCGTCGTCATCCTCATCTTCGTTCTCGTGCTCTGCCCGACAGGCGTAAGCCCGCCGGAGGCCGTTGAAGAGGAGGATGGCGGCAGGCAGGAGCTGGCCGGCCACCTGGTTGATGGCCTGAGGCCGCTGCTCCAGGTCAATGAGGGCGCACAGACCCAGGACGCACATCTTCCTGTCGTGGAGCCTGTGGAGACAGAGAGACATCAGAGACCGAGGGCACTCCACCACAACCACCACCAAGTAGACCCAACGGACCCAGATTACTGTAAAAGGCTTGTTTGGGGAATGCGGGTCATTTTGGGTCTTGTAGTCCCATCTCTATTTTGTCAACACTTTCTGGTTTAAAAAGCTCTATGTACCAATGCAATCTGTGGTAAATAGGTCTGAGAGGATATGAGGGCATAACTCTGCCATGGAACTGCGGTAGTACGTTCGCTCTTCAGAAGCCCCTGAAATGCACTGCCAAAATACAGAGGAAAGGCGTTTACCCGAGGAAGCAGTCGACGTCCTTGAGCCACTGGGTGATGAAGTGGTTGGTGATGGGCTCCGTGTTGTTGGGGAAGCGCAGGTTCTCCAGCGTGTTGAGCAGCAGTGGCGGGCTGTAGTAGAGGCCGGCGATGGCCACCTGCAGGCACATGGTGCGCAGCTCGCTGGTCTTCACCTCCCGCGTCAGCCGCTCCAGCGCCGCCGCCACAAACAGGGGCACCACCTGCGGGGGACGGGGGGGTCACAGTTCAGGCCGTGCGGTCGGTAACACGGCACTAAACGGAGGAATGAACGCATGGGCTCAGGACAGGGGTGGTCCTCAGGCCGGCTCCTACCTGGTCGATGCCCCGGCCTTTGCACTGCAGAATGACCACCTCCAGCAGCTTGGCAGCATGACACTCTGGGTCCTCGCCTGGATCCCCCGTCAGGACCTGCAGGAGGCCGGCAGGAAGAGACCTTAACCACACCGTCTACATGGGGAGGACTGCACCCCAAACACCTCAGGTCATCAAGGCGTTTTAGAAAACCTTGTATTGTACTGAGTCTCACCTTCTTGCACATGCTGTAGATGATCTCCAGGTATTTGGTGTCGGACAGGAGGGTGTCTGTATCCACGGTGACGTAGTTGTGAAGAAGAGGCATCATATCTGAAACACAAACCCCGTTCACTATGAGTTTGAGGAAAGGTTTAACAATATAAACGGCAGAAACACGATCAACTAAATATGCCCAGGCCTCCTTCCTCTCTAAAGCGTGAGGCGTAGGGTGACTCGTGCGTCCGGGGGGCTTCCATGCTCTACCTGTGAAGTAGTCAAAGCCGTCCTGCTGGAAAACATCGTAGACCAGGGGCAGCAGCTGCCACATCTGAGGGGACACCTGCTGGCACGTCAGACTGTGGGCCAGGGACAGGATCTCTTCGTAGAACTCTGGGATACACACACACACACACACACGTAAGGAGGACAGGAATAGAACGGCAGTCATAAATCTGGCCAGGGTGACGGTGTGGAACTGGGCCTCCAGGGTGACGGTGTGGAACAAGAGGCAGAAGAGGCAGAAGTGGAATGTAGAGGGACTGGAAGAGCAGGGGCTTACCCAGGACGTGTTGCTGCAGGACGGTGCCGATCACCTGCAGACAGATGCCTTCCAGCTGCTGGGTGATCTGGAACAACAACAAGGACAAGACGGTCAACAAGCCGGTCTAAGTTGCGACATCAGTCTCTACGTAACAAAACGACGCCATAAAATGACGCAACGTGACGTGCAGCCGCCCACACCCGGTTGACTCATTTATAGGTTAGCTGTGTCGCAAGGTGTGAACGTGAAACTAACACAGACAGTATCCAAACACCACGCAACTCGGCTCACAACAGCAGGATGTGGAGCGCCATTTCACTTTGGTAGTTGGCAGCCGAATCACTGAGAGAACGACGAGGGAAAACGCATACCAAAACGCAACGGTTGTGCAACGGGAAGTGGCCCCTACTGTAACGTAGGCGGAGGGCCACGGCAGCCTTGTACTTTCAGCACAGCGGAGCGGGCAGGGCGCCACGCTGCTATTTCGAGCCGCTGCCTCAGCCTGCGAGGCACTCCTCGTAACAGAACAGAATGTGTGCTCTCTCCGGGGGGCCGGTGGGCGGCCGGCAGAGTGGGCTGGCCGCAGCGCGCCGGGACGGCAGGAAGTGGCTGCTGAGTGTGTGGTCACCTCTTTGTGGTCCTCCACCACGCTCAGCAGAGTGTCGATGGTGTTGAGGATGCCCATGGCCGTCACCGCCTTGTCATCGCCTCCCTCCTCGTCCGGGCCTGTCTGGATCACCTGGTTGAACGTCATAGCCTGGGGGGAGGGCAGAGAGTCAGGGTCTGTTAAAACAGGTCTGACTAGGGCCGCACAAGAGAGTCGAACCCTGGTGTGTGTGTGAGTGCCTTGGTGGTTGTGAGTCACGCTACGTTCACTCGTTATCAGGTTAACGCATCAAAGCAGGCACTCAAAGAAACCTAACAAACATGGCCCTAAGGTCAGGAACTAACAGACCGCTCCCTATTTCCCCCTTCTCCACTGAGGTAGGCTCAGGTCAACTCAACCGTTAAGACCATTTACCAAAGGAGTCAATCCACTCAGCGCTCACCAAGTGCTGGGTCATCTCCACGGCGATGGGGGTGATCTCCTCGCTGTACTCGCAGATCATCTTCTGGATGACGTTGGTCAGGTCGTCGTTCTCTGTCTCCCTCACGACGTGCAGCAGGGCCTGCATGACGGGTCGGATGAAGGGGGCGTTGTACTCTTTGGCTGCGGGGG
>JAVQIZ010043296.1:0-14771 GCA_036023535.2 Galaxias brevipinnis | reverse complement strand
TTCAGCACTAAACACCCTCAAATATGACCTTCAAGAGGAGCAGGGTGCTTCTTATGTGTATGCCTCAGCAGATCGCTCCATCTGCCCTGATCGGCAGTTTTGTTACAAGTTAGTTTCATTAAAAAGTTGTATTTGCTTGAAGTGTATTAAAGGCATTTACTTTGCGGTTTCATTGCCTGCTCACTAGTATTACAAGTATTACAACTATTTAGAACAATTACTACATTGTTATAATACGCCGGGCGCTGCGTTTAGCCTACTGTTCGAGTGGTTGCTTAATTTTGTGTAGAAGTGTGCATATAAACCAGAGCCATTCCCCTTAAGAGTCAGGACTAAAACACTGACGAAGATTTGACAAAAATTAAAACTTTCTAACACTGACTAAATCTTAACTATAACGAAACAAATGAAATGACCAAAATTTTAACGCAAATACAATTTTCAGTACGGACGAAGATGAAAACAAAATGAGAAATGCTTGTCAAAATTAACACTGAGTCTGTGGCATTCGAACTGACATGTTGGCGTTGCGATGGAAGCGAAATGCAGGTGTTTAGGTGCCGGAAAATGGGGCTAATATTATTATTATAATAATAATAATTACAAAACTTAAGGATAACAGTATTGCGTCTTACGAGGCAATCACATAATAACCAGATGGAGTCAGTCATTGCTGCAAGCCAATGCTTGCAAGCCAAGACAGTCAGTAGCCTATAGCCTAACATAACAATTTGCAATTATATAACATCGACGCTAGATGGCGGTAAAGGACCGTGAAAACTCTTTCCCCATTCATTTCAATGGGGCCAAAAACCGATTAAAAATGATAATAAAAAATATAAAACGTTAACCGATCAGTTAGCTGGATGTCAGTTCAACGGACTGCAATATCCAAGACATGTGGGCACTGGAATGGAATCGATTGGGTCAAAACTGCGGAACTAGATAGGCGGGCAAAAATAGGCCTAATTATAATAATATGACTTTCCGGTAACAGTATGTGCTGCATCTGACGATGCATCACATAATTAAGAAAACACGTCAGTAGATTATTCACCCTGCCAAGGTGGACTAGAAAAGTAGGTCACAAAGTATAAAACAAAAACAAAAAATGTAAGAAACATATTTTTAAAACTTAAGGTGTGTGAAATACCTGAGGAATGGGGCGTGTTTTCTTTACTCTGCTTGTTTCTTTCTCCTGCTAGAAGGGAAGGAGAAAAGGGGATTAGTGAAGCTTCTTTCAGAATAGTTCTTAGTGCTAGCAGAGGCTAATGCTAATGATTTTATGTATATACTTTGCGTTGTGAGGTCTCTGTCATAGTTATAATGTGTAAAATGCTGTTTCATAAATGGGTAGCTGTTTCTGCGGTTTCTAGGAGAGCTGTGCATTGCCAGGGGAACGAGTGCCAACCTCACATGAACATATAAACTGTATTCTTTTTGTTTTTATAAATGGAATCAGACTGTTGTTTGTGATTTCGGAATACGATAATTATACTGTCATTGTTATTGAATATGCATAGGCTTGTGAATTGTTTGCATAATTTATTTCCTACCTCAGAAATAACAAAAATTTCGAAGTTTCTGTTGCAGAAATAATGAAGGGAATCTTTTTCAGTCATCATTTGTTTCCAATAATACTTTTTTTTTTTGGGAGATAACTGTATTGCAAATCCAGTATCGTGAATCGTATCAAATCGTCGTTTGAGTGCATCGTTAAATCCCTAGTTATAGGTATTGATGTGATAAGCCACGCCCGCAACATGAACCATTGGGCAAATCACAATGTACTTTTATTTGTTGACTTACCTTCTACCCTCTATATGTATAGTGTCACAGTGTCAATATGTGTAATATATAGCGCCCCCTAAAGGCAGAAGTGAAAATAGATTTGCCAATATGATTAGTGAGGCCTCTGGAGGCAGCGCATGAAGTTCCATCTGAGTATTGGACTGAGTTTGACTGCGTTATAACCCTTTTTGAGGGAAGCCACACCCTCTTTGAATTTCATTAGCTTATAGCAGTTACACGCTTTGGTCGGTACGTCTGGTATATATAAAGTTGACATATTATGGTCCATTGATACATACCAAGTTTGGTGCAGATTGGTCAAACAGATCAAAAGTTCTATTAATTTAAGTGTTTTCACAAAATTCAAAATGGCAGAAAATCTATCCTGACAGACCTTGGGGTAGGCTTTTTCGTTTATCATGTGGAGATGGACCTAGGACCTTAATTTGGTGACTATTTCATATGGTGTAGAAGATTTGGTCTTTCAAAGGTGGAAATTTTAATCAGTTAACATGGGGCCACCATGAGGTTATTCAAGGTCATCTTAGGTTTGGGAGTAGCGGATACCGGTACCAACCAGCCTGCAGAGTTTGAAGTCCGACACACAGCAGCTCATGGGAAATTCAGTGACGGCAGGAAAACAATAATAGAGTATAAATATAACTGCAAGCAGTGATAGCGGTGGCCGGCTATCAAAAAAGAATTAGAGAAAAAATTTGCATTAAGCAAAAAAATAAAAGACAAAAGAAAGATATAAAAATTGCAGAAAAAGAGACATCAGTGCATCCCTACTTTTTGTGTATCGGCGTACATCGGTATCGGCCGACAATTACCTTGTTGACTGCCATCGGCCTATCGGGCAATAAGATAGCATTTACTGATGGCACTGGCCGATGTTTATGTCAGGTGAATCTGCCAAAATGTTGTTGCCGCACGCATGTTTGTTTTCAAATAAAAGGGAAAGAAAACGTCAGCTGTGTGGTAATATTTCAGAGTGGGCTTTGAAATATTAAAAGTTTTTTCACACATTTGTATGACTGAATTTGTTTTCAAATTGAATTTCGGCAGCCAGTCAAATTTCGGAATTAACAACGTCATGCAACATTAGTCAGAAGTCAGAACAGCATCACTGTGGTGGCAATGCACTTCTTTATTTATTATTGTGTGTGAAATTTTCCCACACTGAACATTGTTTTAGCTCGTTTCATAGCTGAACAGCTCACCCTCAGTCTTCGATTTGAAGTTAGTGTACTTCCAGCAATACAATAATCAACATGTGAATCAGACAGAGATCGTCTTAAACACTAGCGTCTCCTAGCAGCAATGTGATGACATCACTCACACAAATACTTCTTAAAGGCATAGAACACACATACAGGATAAGAATACACACGTGCCGTGAATTTTAACCAAAAGACAACTGTTCAATTTAATGTTTAATTTGAATCTCTTGATCGATTGAATTCTTAATGAACATTAACATCCCTATTCAAAACAGTTCAGTTATTTTTTTATATGAAGATGTCTGTTTCCCTGGCACAAAAGGGGGACTGAATAACAAAAACAGAATAGGCCTAAAAACATCTGCCAAATTGCTATTTTAAATTATTTTAAACATAGGTATTGGTATCGGCGCAGAATTTCTCGATCGGTGCATCACTTAAAAAAAGAAAGAAAGAAAAAGTAGGAAAAAAAGACAAATCTGGTTGGAATGGTCATAGGACTCTCAGCAAATGGAGGAGGTAGCACACCCACCATCAACCAACACCACCTTCAGTATCCTAAAGATGATGTGCAAAATTAAAAACATAATCTGTTATCGAACTATGCACAACACACCAAATGTAATCCAAAGATGGTGTGCAACAATCAAAAGAAACTCGCCCCCTGCTGTCTATAAAATGATCTAGTATATTATAATTGTAAACTTTTAACATTTATAAAACGTAGTGTTTAAGGTATATTTTTTTAAAACTTTAGGCCGGAATGGGAATAATAAATTGTAATAATAATACGAATATTTTCAAAAAGTATGATTGAAATTGGTCAAATACTAAAGCATTAAACAATAGAAATGTACAGTACTGTTTACAGTAATACATTTTGATTCACTGTGAGCCCGATGCTTTAAATATCAAAAACCCCCAACTTGTTTATGTAGTAGACGATCTGAAGATGATAAACATTGATTTTGGTGTAATTTGGTCCTCGGCCTTGCAGGAGTTCAAATAGACATGTGTCCGTGTGAAGTTCAACCCAAATATCCCAAACCTCTGATACTTTATAAAATATTCAAATTAAATTACAATCTGAGATTTTGCACACTTCATATCATTAATCTTGAGATATTTATATATTTTTCAGATGAGGATTGAACCAGTAGTGATTACAGTAATACATTTTGATGTGCTGTGAGCTAATTTTTGGAGATATCAACCACATATTTTATACATTTGATGTTGAGTATCTGAAGATGCTATCCTGTAATTTTTATGTAATTTGGATATATGGTTTAGGACCTGGACCCTTTGGGTAGACCACCAGGTTTTGAAAAAAAAAACAGAGATGGACTTCATAATTTCTAATAGGTGCCAGTATATAAAAGTTTCATCTCACTGCAATGGACAAGTTGACGATTTGAGAACTGTAACCCTACTGGCTTATTTTTAATGAGTTTTTGAATACTTTGTAATTCAAACTGCTACTATTGCGCCATCAACAGGTATAATGAGACGGTATGGCATGGGTGTGGTTTTGATTAGACCTGGATTTGTGTGCAAATTTTGGTGCATTTTTAACTAGGTAGCAAGGTTATTTGGGGGAATAATAGTAATTTCGGGCTAGGACCTTTAAAGCAGCTATGTGCAATCTATTTGTAGATGATTTTGGTGACCCCTACCGTTTGCTTAGCGTTATTATTTTTACATAACCGTCGCAAAGAACACATGCAGAATGCTTGCATGATCAATGACTATTCTCCCAAGCGTGGGCATCTCTTCCTGATTTAGTGACGCACTTCCTTGTGCCGTAAAGCAAATTGTGCCAGTTCTGCGGGATATCACGCCTGGTGGTAGACTGTTATATTGAATATTGAGAGGACTGATCTGCAATCTTTTCATCCTCCCACAGCCATTACAATGTGGAAACTGTAGAAAGGTATTGATAATACGTCAATACAAAAATGTTGCCTCTACCGGCTTTAATAACAAGACTTCCAGAAACAAATTGCAGATTGAAAACAACTTGTTTTATTATATGTCCTTACTTATCTGGTGGTCTAAATACCAGAGACAGCCCCACCAGTTCTTCCCTATGCAGGGTTAAACCCCTGTTTGGGACTAGTTCCTACTAGGGATGTCACAATACCAGAAATGTTGTAGTCGAAATCACTACCAGTGAAATTCCGCGATTCTCTATGCCCAATTTGATACCATGGTAAAAAACAAGACATTCAATCCCATATACTTCAACATTCTCATGTGTTTGTGTTTTTAATTACAAACAATACACTTTTAATGAAGGCAAATCATTTTAATTGCAGTACCCGGCCAATACATGAAAAACATAGGCCTGGGCCTAAGAGAAAGAAACAACTATTAACATTACAAAAAAGAGGCCTCTTTATATAATAAAATTAAACATATACCCGCAGTTGTAAAACGTTCAAGCGAGATAACAAGGGGAGTCAAATGTCCCGCTGCTGCATTGGGGTGTAAACTACTACAGCTAACTCACAGGAAAAGATCACGTTCTCTTGCCGAATACAGGTCAAGAGAAAGCGAACTTTTCCTGTTTGTTCTGTTTCTTTTTCGCCGAGTCTGTGATTGCCTACATATAGGTCTATGTGTTCGTTTCTGATTTCTGATTTAAATTTGCGGTAGTTTACAGCAGGGGAGACAAACGCACTATGGATTGCGCCAAACACTTTTAGGATAGCAACAAAACATTGATGGTGGTTACTTGGGGGTTCTTTGAGCGTTGGATAATTTAGCTAGAATAAATGGGCTGAACGAACTGGTATTTGTTCGCTTTTTAATTGCAGGCCCAGTACCTACGGAACTGTTGAAAAGAAGCATTGTCACGTTTTTAGAATTTTGGCATCAACTTGGTACCAAAGTATCGGTTCTTGTGACATCCCTAGGTCCTACTGAAGGGACAAATAGGATGGTGTTACATGAAAGGGAACAGCCAGCACCAAGATTTTCCTTACCTGTAGGTCAGGACAGGTGCGTTTGGCTGGGGGGGACTGAGAGCCCACAGGAAAAACCTCTACATCTTTAGACAGGTGTTTCAGCATAATACACCTCTGAACTGGGAAATTCCTGGAGGATTGAAGGCCAAAGGGGAAACAAACAGAAGATCAGTGCTGGGCAAGATTCATTTAGACAATTCCTTTTCAAGTTCCAAGTACCTAGACGATGGGGAATCGAGAGATTTTCCAGATACAGTAAAGAAAAAAAATATAATATATCATAAAGTGATGTCTGACAAAACAGCGTGACTAAATAGCGTAAAGTCGATCTATGGAATATAAAAAATATATAAAAAGGTCATACTGTCACAGTGAAGAGCATGGAGGGTTGGTTAAATAAATATAAATATATAAGATGGGAGTGAAGCGAGGAAGAAAGAAAAGGGGAATGAGTAACAATAATAAATTAAACACTGAATGCGCTAAAATTCTAAGTGCTGTACTTTTTAATAGAAATTCAAGCTTTCAATTAAGTTAATATTGTGGCATTAAATAATCAATCACTTGCTAACGTTACAGCTTTTCATTTTTATAATCATACTTGTCGTTTTTTTATAATCATACTATTGTAGTTAGTTGTTATAATGAGTAATAATGACAGAAACAAACGAGAAAATGCATGTCCCTGAGCAAATGCGATGTGATGCGTGGCAGTTATTAGACTGACCGCCTTAGCGTGCACAAGAGTACTGCAGTCCAGACCCTATTTGTTAACAGGGGGCGCATACTGCTGCAGTGGCGCGGAACTGGGGAGGCCACAGGATCTTTGCATTGTTCCGAATGTAATATCCATGGCAGGGCAATGGTAGACCTAACCCAGAGCTTAATTTGGTGCAGAAAAGTAATGCATCATCAAATCAAAGGGTACGTTATTCAAAATAAAACAAGCCGCCATGCATGGCTTAAAGAGATAGGAGCTAAAATGCAGCATTTCAGACAGAGGGTCAATAGAGGTGCAGCAGATCAAGGCAGTTTGGATCAAATAAATTGTTTATTGAACATTCAAATGCGTAAATCTATTCTAGAAGAGCTCCTAAATAAAGGTATGAACCTGAAAATTAGCATAATATGGCCCCTTTTTGGTTTATTACTCCATGCTGTTTTGGCACTCCATTCCATGCTGTTTGCTTGTTGCATTGCTAAGGCTGGTAACTTTTTGGGCCAAGGTTTATGAGTTACTAGACCTACATAATTATCTGCACACACACGTGAAGAGCAGCTAGCATACTATGAATGAGCAAGCTTTTAAGCTTTTAGACTTTATGCTTACTACCGACTTGTATGCAGTTCATGAGTTATATGTCAACACTGGTCCTCCCGATCTGATTACTTTTTACAATAAAGCACGATCATAAAATATTATAAAAAGCAATGCAAATGTGAATTTTTTGTTGAATAGCTTACACATTTTCTGAGGAGAGACCAACACCCATAATTAACTAAACTCAGAATAGACTTATCCATTATGAGCCTGCGTTAGGTATGCAGGACACAACCCCAGATTATCCAGAAACACCCCTTTTTACTTACATCCCCATTCCTGTAGTTGTTACGGCGTCGCTGCTGCTAGATTGGCAGTGCCGTTTCATCATAATTTAATGGCGGACATATACGATGACTAAGTAGCCTTCTAACGCTTAGTTTCAGTTTTGTTCTCTAAGCTCTATATGTTTGTACATGTATGAAATTAATTGAATAAGTATTAAAATCACTCAAACTATCCACAATGACAGGAGAGTTTAAACAAAGTGGATAAAGGGTCAGCCAAATAGCGCTGTGTAAAACTCTTCCTGTAATAGCGTGGGCATTGTAACTTTATTGCATTATTTTGTTCTTTCACGTGGATTTCAACACACTATTAATTACCAGAACCATATTGTAGAAATAAACGTAGTTGATGGGAAATAGGCGATATTATGAAGGCATGGTTTATGCGGAATGGACTAATCTATTTTATTAGAAAGCATTTTATGACAATGTAATGCAATGTCTTCTACCATCATTACTTCAATAGGGCTACTGTATATAGGTATTATAGGCTGTAACCTGTTCCAGATAAGTTTATTCCTAACAAGACTGAACGATGAGCGCTACAACCATGCAGATGGAACATGGACTGCACTCTCTATGCATTGAAAATAAGAAAATAGCACCTGAGCCAATCCCTTAGCTACGAGCACGCACACTGCACTGCGCACTATGAGTGTGACTCCTGTCTTGATAAATTTGCAAATTGATATGGTTTAGTGTGTGATGTTCCATAATGCCAAAATTAAACGCTTTTATCTAGTGTTGCGTTGCCTTTGTCAAATGCCTCTGTTGTCTTTTACAAATTATTAGTTCCCTACACAGTGTTGACAGTCAATGCGGCATGCCTTGTGGTTTGCATTGACTATTGTAAGCTGTTATTATTTCAATAACACTCACTTCTTGATTTGCTACATTGCAAGTGAACATGAAACACCATGCAATTGTCGTTCATTACAGCAGGAGAGGGGAAGTGTCTATCCATGGCTAGGTGCTAATGCTAACTAGAAACTAGCTAACTCACTACGGACAAATTAGCGATACGGTGACGACGTCACATATAATCACAGGCGCATTCGCACAGCTGTCCTGAACTGTTGGAGGTGTTTTTTTTATTTATGAGTTAACTATCCCACTTCTGACGGCATGTTTACATGTCAAATGACCAGTCTGAGTCATTCATTGATGCATTGATGCATAATGGTGTAGTAGCCAAGACAGTCAGTTTAGCCTACTAACATAACTTGCAATTACATAAAATCGACGCTAGATGGTAGTGGGTAGACTACCTTTGAGATATGCCTGTGAAATCTCTCTCCCAGTCAAAACCCATTAATTTCCATGGAGCCAAAAACCTTTTAAAAATAATAATAAAAATATAAACATGTGAACCAATCACTTAGCTGTATGTAAGCTGTATGTAACCCCAATAGACCGCAATACCCAAGACGTGTGGGCACTGGAATGGAATCGATTGGGTCACAACTGGGGGCGTAGTTAAGGCACCAAAAATAGGCCTAATAAAACAATAACTGAATGCATGTCCATGAAAAAATACAGATGTGATTACATTTCCACCATCAGCGTCCAGGCAGTGCGGTAGCCAGCCCCCTAAAATAACCAATGCAGCACTACTACGTCCTTGAGTGTTGGATTGATCCTATTAGCTCACATAACCGTACATGCTGTCCTCATTGAGTGACACCGGCATTGTTGGTGTTGTCTAAACTATACAGCTAGTCTAACTAAAACAAAAAGTCTTAATCAAATACCTCCAAGTAGCAGAGTCAGCAGACGCGAGATGAGTTGGTAGGCAAGTTTTAACTGTTGCTGAAACAGTCTGATCAGGTACTGCATTGACATTCTCAGTCACGTGAGGAAGAGTTATTCTTCTGTTTTTCCTTACATATCGCACTAATGCTCGAGCATCACGGTCATCAAATGTGTGCTGTCGACCACAATTTCCGACCCTATTTACTGATGTCTTTCCCATAGATTTAAATGATGTCACTTTAGTCACTGTTCCTATTGAAACACCAGCCAGTTGAGCGGTCTTTGTGACTGAAGCTCCTGCCATCCGTGCCCCAGCAATGAACCCTCTTTCAAAGTCACTAAGATCTTTTCCTCTTGCCATCTTGATACAAAATTAGAATCAACTGGGCCTGCTCAGCATTTTTATACATGCCACAGAGCATGATTTGATGTTAATTGCTTAATTGTACCATGCAGTGTACCTGTGTGAAAGCATCTGCATTCGTTAAGTTTCTCCACTCATTTATTCAGGTTTTTCCTTTAATTTGGCACCCGTCTGTATATTAAGGCTGTCACAGTTAACGTGTTAACACAAATTTGCTTTAACGCCATTATTTTTTTTGACACAGCGCAGTCGTAAATTGGACAGATACTAGCTTCCAAAGGATAAAGAAAAGGGTATTTTTCAATGGCATGTTCAGCTACAAATACTGCCAAATTGATGTCGACAAAACCAAGGTTATTTGCAGGTACTGTCGATTAAATTGAGTTACTACTGGAGAACATCTCATCTTAAATACCATTTGCTAGTCAAGCACACAGCAAATGCAGACAGTCCAATTACTGCGTTTGCCCCGAAACATCTCGCTTGGGAGTCTTTATTATATTTCCCCATTTGAGGTTGGACACAATTGTACACAATTACATTCTGGGATAGTTCACCAATTTTCTACTTTTTGATATGTTTTTCATCATATACCAATGTTCTATTTTACACATAGTATTGTCATGTATCCCTTCACAATCAAACAGTAGAATGTATAACGAGTCGGGAAAATTACCCCATATTGCGTCATAAACTATTGCCGTTTCCAGCCAGGGGGAGGTCTTTTTCTGGGTCTCTGAGTGACGTACAGCCAAAAGCGAGCAATTGAAATGAGGGACAACGTGCCATGCAAATTAGTCGATACCTGTGATGTGATGTTATAGTGATAGTATTACACCTAGATATCTACTCATCTACGTTGTCTGTGATCATGGCTGATGAAGTTACTGATTCCACTGCAAAAGTAGATGACAACTTCATGGGTATTTTGTAAGACAATGAAATTCAGCCATATTTATTTGAACCGGAATTTAGCGATAAGGAACTTCGACAGAGATCAAGAAATGCAACAGTTACTGGCAGCAAGTGAACCTGCTGGAGCTGAAGCAAAAGCAGCTGAGCCAAGGCTGGGCTCGAACTGGTGAGCATTTGTGGGTATTGCCTGCCGATGGCTACAGAGACAGAGTGAATGCTGCGATGAGTGGGATCACGCAGAATTTAAGTATGACACCCTCCAGCAAAGAAGATAGACAAACGTGTGTAACTGAGGATGAAAGCTTTGCAGCGCATATAGACAGCAGAGTGCTGGAGACCTATCTTAGAATATTGAGACCTGCTAGGCCAAGGGGGCATTTGACAGCTGAGTAAGCACCTGGCTAGCTAATATACTAATTATACAACAATTTGTTTCTGGAATGGATGTAACGCGGAGAGACTTTTGGAGAAAATAATTGTATCCCCCTACCAGCATGTGTCATCAGTAGAATACAAGATGCTTACCCATCTGCTAACTTCACTGGCTTTCGTGACGTGCAAGACTCACAAGAGGACTTGTAAATGTCTTTACGCAACACTGTTATAGTTAAGTTCAAAACTCAGGAGAGCAAATTTCAACATGTATTAATAATTAATGCGCCACATAGCTTTCACGCTGGGGGCTGGGAAGTTGACATGGACAGGGTCACACTGTTACAATGAACTACTCATTTCAATTCCTGTAGTTAAAAAAAACCCGTTAATTTCACTTGCACTGATCCTAAGACCTGAACTTGTTCAATATACTTACTTAATTTAGCCTAAAGAACAACATATATTGTTTTGGGAAATGGGTGAAGTATCACTTTAAGAAGTGTGAGGGAGCTTTGATACTGAATCAATAAGGAGCTTACCAATGTACCTGTTAAACAATGAAGGCGGTGTGTTTAATTCAGAACGCAGAAATAAAGGTTGGTAGGGTAGTTCTGACTGCTTTCCTATGGCAGTGAGATAGCTATTTCTCCATTTAGTTATACCATGGCAAGGGATTTTGCCCAAACTATCTAGACTCAGTCAGGACGTCTCAGTTAAACGTATTGATATAGCTAGCTAATGTTAGCTAAACCAATGACTAGGTAATTACATTTTTAACCTTAAAGCTTTCCCCTGCGATGTCGATGTTTTGTTAACACACAACTGACTGACATGACAAGAAGTGATTACACTTGACACGATCCATGTCCTGTGAGGCACGGGTTCAGTCTTGTTAAATATAAACTAAAAGGTCAAGGAGTGTAGTCTAATAGTCATCATTAATGCTGTCCTGATGGCATTGAGGTCGCATTTGAATAATATCCCAGCAAGCCCTCTTCGGTAACTTTTTGGGGGCAACCGTGACTTTGAACACTACTCATTAATGACCACCCCTCCAATTGCTGCAAACTATATATGGTAGAGCCAAGAATATCCACAATGCACAAGCGTGAGTTATGGCAGGGATAATATGGAACGCAATGTTGGTGAAAGTCTGACCTTGTTAAAAGTATGTTTATGGTTAAATATTTTAATCGCTTAACAACCCTAATATATATACTTCTTTTTACTGTTGTGGCTGGCTGCATACTAAATAATAGTAGCCCAAAATAAGGAAGTAAAATCGCCCATCATCATCCAATCATCCAAACAATCAAACTAAAAAACTGGTGGCGATAAAACAAATTTGCGCTAACAAGTTAATAACATGCCAACTTTGACAACCCCAATTAAAATAATATCACATTTATTAAATAGTTATTGTTATTTGTAGCTATTAGATATATTTGATATTACAAATAATTGTATTTGTAAATCAATGAGACACATCTCTTGCTTGAAAAAAAGAAGACACCAGCAGCGAACACAAAGTACTGTCAGCAATCATGTTTTTTTTTTTTGCCCTGCTGATGGCTGATCAATGCTGCCTCTCCCATGCTTGTGGTGTTCATTCTTTTGGCACATATTTTGCACAACACTTTGGTGTTTGACTTGGAATCAAGAGGCTCCAGCTTTAATATTTGTGGTTTTCAAGCCTTTAAGATTTGTTTAATAATAACTGATTTTCCCACTTCACACTTCCATGTGGCCTACTGGGCAAACGTTAGTAGGCTAGTAGGTGCCAACTCACATGGACAATTTATGTGTTTCTTCAATTTCTTCCAATTCATTACAGATTTTTTTAGCCCATATCTTTTAGCGCATATTTATTCATCTTGAATATTGTGTATGCTTGTGTGTTTTACTATGAGCAAAACATCCGGACTTTTCCAAAACTTTCATCCAAATGTCCATACTTTACAGGTCTAGAAAACAGCAATTCAAAATTCCATACTTTTCCAGACCTGCGCAAGCCCCCTGCAGTTGTACACTGTGTACCTACCTGCGTGACGTTAGAAAAGACAACAATATATGCACGTTTACTTTATAGGATTTATTTTAGTTGGAACGTGAAAAGGAAGAGGAAAAGTAGTAGGGTTATGGGTGGGGGTGAGCCCATCTAGTGGTCAACACTTGCGGTGCCGCATTTCAGCAGCATTGCAGCGCCTAGGTGAATGAGGCCCAGTTCGAGTTACTGACATACAGAGAAACATACATACAGATAGATTGTACCTTAATAGTTAGATGACAACTATACATGTGTTTTTTTAGGTATACTTTATGCATCGCCAACGGGAACAACATCTTTGAGTAATTTGTGTGTGTGCATAACTTACTTGTCTCTGCATTTCTGCAGCGCCTCATCAGCAATCACCTTGAGGTTGATCAGTTTATCTCCTCTATAGAATCCATCTGGAAGTGCAGATGGGGGGTTAAGCAAATGTACAGGCACTTTATCTCTCCATTAAAGTTGATAACACCTATAGCAATTAGCACTGTGGGTTAGGTTCTCTCTAGGGCTTCTCAGCCCCCTGTAATCCAACAAGAGTTCTATTAGGTATCACAGTTGAGGTATACATACATACATATATACACCCAGACTAAAGACATTTAAACTCAGTTTTCAGTAACTCCACGTTTCATGTTCCCAGACATTTCTTGTGTCGTTAGGTCAATAGGGCATGTACCTGATTTCCATAAGAGTTAATTTCAAAATAATATCCAAAATAATATCCAAGACAAGTCAAGCTTTTAATTACTAGAACAGCTATTACATGGGTCAAATGTTTACACTACCGGTCAAAGGTTTTAGAACACCTCACGTTTTTTACTGTTGATTTAAATTTACGCAATTCAAGCGAACAACCTGAAATAGCACAAAGGTAAGCGGTAAACTGTTTAAGGTAAAAAAAAAAAAGTTTAAGTTGGCAGAAACTGAAAAATTGTGAATCTCAGTTTATCAGAAATTGCATTTTCAGGGAACAGGTAATGGGTTAAGAAAGCACCGCTGTTCTGCAGCAGTGGAAGTAAATAAAGCCCTGAAAGTTGATGCAATAACGTTCTACTGGTGTCCCAACTTCTGTTGATTACTTGATTACAAACCCCCTGTCTGTATAAAATCACTGTTGGTACAGACTGTTATTACAACCTCTGAAGCACTATTTGGACAATATTGATCTGCAGGAAGTAGAATATTGCAATCATAATGCGACAAAGGAAAACAAACAGACCATTATAACCCTTAAAAAAGTGTAGGTCTTTCCTTTAGAGAAACTACAAAGAAAGACAAGGTGTCGGTGAGTACAGTTTCCTACACTATCAAAAGGCACTTGGAAACTGGAGGAAACTCTGATAGGATCTGCCAGACCTCTTCCTAAGCCACAACAGAATCAGAAGACAAGTTTCGTAGAGTCAACAGCTTGCTCAATAGGTAGCTCACAGGCCAACCACTTCAGACACAGCTCAAATCAAATCATGTTTATTTATAAAGCACGCTTAAAACAGGCAGAGCTGACCAAAGTGCTGTACAATACATTCAAATACAGTATATCAAACATAACAAAACAGTTGTGATATACACTCACTGGCCACTTAATTAGGTACACCTGTTCAACTGTTCGTTAACGCAAATATCTAATCAGCCCATCACATGGCAGCAACTCATTGCATTTAGGCATGTAGATATGGTCAAGACGACTTGGTGAAGTTCAAACAGAGCATCAGAATGGGGAAGAA
>JAVQIZ010043283.1:0-20606 GCA_036023535.2 Galaxias brevipinnis | reverse complement strand
TGAATACCGCTTTTGGTTTGTCCCTTGTATTGCACCGCATCCTCCACTACACCCTTCACCCTGGGCAGTGTTAGACCCTACCTCACCCTAGACCTAATACCATCGGAGGGTCGTAACAGGTATCCTGTGGAAGTTGGATGCCGTGAATTTGTGGCAATATCAACAACCAAACTACTTAAGGAGTTACGGATCTGCGACAAAGAATTGCGCCAAACCATAAACGTTATATCAGATATAGCAGAAAGAAGTAGCCAGTGGCTGTGGCTGAAAAGGAAGGATCCTATATGGGCACAAAAGTAAAGAACATCATGTTGAAAAACCATAAAAAGTGGTTTAATCTCAGGAGAAAGGTATAATAGGTCAGTCTTTCCTGCAGAGCGTCATTTTTCAAGCCTGCAGGAGAGTATGGAAAGATTATCTTCTTTTCAGGTGGTAAGTATCCCTGCAGAGTTGGCAGAAAGTGCCTGCAGGAATAGGTAATAAGGATAGGTATAGGGATATCTCTCAGTTTAGTAAACAAACTTATTTTTTTGTCTTAATATCTGGCCGTGCCGAGAGCGGATATAGAGGGGGGTGGCTCTGAGACGTCATTGCTCACCATTAAGCCTTCTGGAGGTGTCGTGGACTCAAATGAACGAAACATCCGGGATGGAGGGTGCCCACTTGAAAACCCCAATGACATATCTGCTTTCAACCCAAGTCCATTCTAAAATATTGTCTTTTGAAGTGCTCCTCTTGGAGTATGGCATAATGGATATTATAACATCCTATCCTGTGTATATTGAAATACTTATGTTGTGCTCGGGTCTGCCGTGACCTGTTTCAAGTTAAAATTATATAACTACCATCTAGTTTTTCTTTATAGGAACAAGGCTTCATGATATCCTCCACAACAGCTATATAAACACTACAAAACTGATTTTGACCATTTTAGACAATCCTGAGGGTCTCTAAAAAAAAGTGTATCATTTGGTGTTCGGGTCTGGGAAGACCCAGCAGTGCATTGAAATGTTGTGGGTAACTCTGGGTCAAATTTGACTCAATCAAGATTTATCTTTGACTTTAGACACCCCAGCCCCAGCCCCTTCCTCCACAGGAACAATTATTTTCTCTCAGTATGCACCTGCACTCCCAATCCCTCTGGCACACCTCCCCCCACGGGAACTCAACCTTTCTCACCGAAAATGGACACTGACACTGAAATTCAACTGGAACCTGAACCCACACACATGCATGCACACACATGCTCGCATGTATGCACGCACGCACACACATACACACACACACACACACACCCACACACACTCAAAAAGAATACCCCTTGCTTTCATCATAAGTCTCAACAAAGGCTCAATCAAGATTCATATTTGACTCTAGACACCCCACCTCCATCCGCTCTTCCTCCACGGGAACAATTATTTTCTCGCAGTACAGTGTAGGCTTTGATCATCCTGTGGGGGCGTGGCATGAACAACTTGCACAGATTGTCTCGCATAAACATCAATAAATATCTCTGCCAAGTTTATTTGAGTTTCATTCAGCCGTATCTGTTGATTTTACAACGAGCAAAAGATTTTGTTCACTACCCGTGAGGCTCTTGATCGCATCTTTGAGGGGGGAGATCAGGCTTTGGAGGAGAGAGATCAGGCTGAAATTGAAGAAGATGTGTCTGAGGATGAAGATGATGTGGAGTATGTGCCTGAACATGATGAAGACACATCTGATGAGGAAGTAGGCCTGGATGAGGAAGAACAACAAGAGGTCTTTGTGTCAAGGAATGGCGAGATGGCATGGTCCAAGATTCCTTATGAAACCAAAGGCCGAGCACAAGCTCAGAACGTCATCAGAATGACCCTTGGGCCCACTAGATGTGCAGTGTCACATGTCCAATATATAAAGGCAGCATTTGAGCTGTTCATACCACAGTCTATCCAGACTATCTTGATTGAGATGACGAACCTGGAAGGGAGAAAAGTGTTTGGCAACAGTTAGAAGGAAATAGACAAAACCCTTCTGGATGCTTACATCGGGCTGTTGCTTCTTGCTGGCGTGTATTCTCTTATGAACTCAAATGTCCTTTTATAATGTGTTTCTTTTGCCCTTGTTGTTGAAATGTGGCATACAAACAAACCTGCCTTGTATTGCCTTGCCTTACAGATCAAATAATGAGGCTACTGCCAGCCTATGGGATGCTGAGACAGGCCGGAGTATTTTTTGTGCGACCATGTCACTTCAGACCTTCCATGGGTCTTGTCAAAAATTCATCTGCAGGGAGCACACTCAAACAATTACATACTGTGATTCGTGCATGTGAACACACACACACACACACACACACACACACACACACACACATACTGGTTACACAGAAACACCCTTGTTCATGTTTGTGTTTAATTTGAATCTGCTAAGCTTCTATTTTTATTCCTTTTTCTAACATGAATCTATATGGGTCAATTTTGACCCGTAACACCACAGAGGTTACAATAGTTAATTATATAGAGTTCTAAAAATCTTTTTTGGGAAATTGTTTTCTAATATTAGTCTATTAGTCAGATAACATAATTATCCACTGTCCTCACTATAGGGAATATAATTAGTGAATTTATTCCCATTTTCAACTTAAAGATATGTGGTGTAACGTGTCTTGGGGCCATAAAATAAAATTACAACAGGAGTGTATGGTTATGAATGCATAATACGTTAGTTATAATGTAGTAAAAACAATATTGGATGATAGTCATTATTTTCGAGTGTATTGAACTGAGTTAAATCATGGGCCAAAATTGACCCGCGAACACAAGGGACAGAAACAGCTTTGAACACAACACAAGGGTTAAATAGGCCAACATTACGGGATTGCTGAACAACAATAAATTTAGCAAATGAATTAGCATACCTCTAACCTATAACCAGGATCTTTAGCTTCTTTCTCTTCTTCGTCTTCTTCTTTTTAGTGATTATCGGAGGTTTGGAAAACAGTTTAGGTGCATTACTGCCACCAACTGGACGATAAGTATACTACTAGCCTGGTAGCAGGGTCCTCAAACTGCCTGGGGCCTGTATCTGCCTCTGGGGCCTGTATCTGTCTGTGCTCCAGGTCTGCAGCCTCCCCCTTCTCCACACAGCAGTGGACTCTGTCAGATCTGCCCTCAAGTGGCAATGGGAGGGAATCTTCTTGCAACCGTGACTGAGAATGTCTTATTGAGTAACCTCTTACAAACATTGTCAGATTTATATTTATGATTGCTGTTACCAAAACATTCATAGAAACATGGCAAGCAACTACAATGTGACTTTTGTCTGAGATGCGAGCAGTAGCGATGTTACAGTGTAAATCTATAGCCTTTTAAAACGATTATGTGATGAGGTGTCAAATCAACATTGCAAAGCAAATATTTCTATGGTTTGGAACAGCACATTTGTTGTATCAGACAAAGAGAAGTTTATACTTTCTTAGATTTGTTCTTAGCTGGATTACCACATTTACTGTGGAGTTGGGGGTCATCATCGCGCAAGGCAGACATCTTTGTACTTGAAAAAACATGACTAATCAACATAATGTAGCGCCGGGTGTAACTCCCAGCATGCCTGGCGAGTAACTCTGTGTATTGCTATGGACAGTAGGTTCTTAATCTTTCCTTGTTATCATGTTTATGTTTCCTTGTTATGTTTTTATCATGTTTATGTAAAGAGTTATGAAGTGCTGGAAACGCAGATATCGGTTTGTTTTTTTTGTTAGATGTGACAATGTGACTGTGTGTGGTGTCTGTGAATAAAGTCAGAGCATGTCTCCTCAGTTCTGTTTGTGACCTTTTTGCTTCAATATCCGCAAGTAAACAATCAAATAAATGTGAGTCTCTGTTGATCTTCTCGGAGTCTCTACTATACGAATACAATTTTCTCAAATGTTCCTTTTGGATTGCCAAAAAAAGAGCACTGTCAAATCTTTTTCTGCAAGTGCTGATAGTGCATATTGTTCGGTAACAGATACCATTGTATGTTTTACATTTTGCACATCATCTTTAGGATACTGAGGGTCGTGTAGGTTGGTGGATGTGCAACCTCCTCCATTTGCTGAGAGTTTTATGACCATTCCAACAACATTTCTGTTGTTTTTTGCTTCTTTTTCTTTCTTCTTATTTTAAAATGTGTTCTTTTTTTTCAGTAATTTTTTTTTCTGTCATTCATTTTATATGCCGGCCACCCTATCACTGCTTGCAGTTATATTTTTAGTTTCAAACGCTTCCTCTGAACAAGTTTTCCAAAATATGTAAATATAGAAATCAAGCATATTGTCAGAACTGTTAAATTACAGGGTATATGCCATTTCACTTGGCTTTAGTCAGTGCATATTGTCAGGAGAAAAAATGTGTATGGGACCTTATGGACCATGTGACCCTTTTTAGTCAATCACCTGCTCAAACTAGTATAAAAAGGCCATCACTGTCAGTTTTCCTTATGCTCTGACGAAGGCCACCAGGCCGAAATGTTAGCATGTTTGGTGACATGGCCATGTCAAATTGGTGAAATTGAGATTAGTCAACTTTTTCCAGAAGATTTATGTGTGTACTTATTTCTTACCATTGGGTATTCAACGTTCGAACCATATGACACAACCAAATACTGGGAAGGTGCATCCTTTCAAAGATTTAGTCCTAAAATTTGTATTGTCTGAGTAATTTGAGTAAACTAGAGGTTTGTTGTTTATAATTATGTTTATTCTGTTCTGATTGTCTTGCTTTTATTTGTTTGTTTTAATGTGTACATGGTTTATTATATGTGTTTGCTTTTGGTTTTGTTGAGAGGCTCCAGTTAAATGTCTGATCTTCATTTGGCCTCCCGATTAAATAAAAGGTAAAATGACAATAATGGTAACTGATTGTTTTGTAGCAAATATAGTTATACTGCTTTTATTGCAAGAGTAAGTATTTTTTTGTCATTTGATACCAACGATAACTGGATAATGTCAATACACAGGTAGGATGCCTGGCAGATGTGGATAATCTAGAAAAGCGCAATTGCGTCACATATTGCATAGTTGTACAGTATGGTTTTGTTCATGACTCTCCCACAAGGAACCAACTATATCTAACTTAACTCAGTCCGTTTTAATACACATTGCGTCTCAACATTATTCATTTCGCCGCTGGCTCGTTCGTCTTCATTCGATTCAGTCTTGAAAAGGACAGAGCTCTGAATGAGAAAAGAAACGTGGGGTATCGAGAAGGGGATAACAAAAGTATTACAAGGAAAATCTTACAAAAAAATTCTTAGTTGACATGGATAATTCTATCTAGTGTACAACACAATACAAGATAAATTAATTAATAGATGATTGGTCAAAGGATGGATAAATGGATGCACGAATGAAAGAATGATTGATAGGTAAAGGGATGAATGGTTGAATGGATGGATTAATAAATTAACAAATGAAAAATATGGTAAGACTATTAATAAGGTGCAGACCTGCTACTCCATCATAGCTGAACTGAGGCTCTTTGAACTTGAGACATTCAGCCTTCCTCCTAGTGAACAACACTTCTGGCCCTGGCACTCTCCCTCCTCGTCCTAGAATAGGGAGGAGAAACACAGCCAGTTTATCATTACTATGAACTTGGCAACTAGTCACAGACAAAGTTACAAACACACACACACACACACACACACACACACACACAAACACACACAAGCACACTCTCATTCTCAATCCCCTCCCCACACACACCCACACACACACACATACACACACAAACGAACACCCACACCCTACCGTAGATGTGCAGAGATTTTCCGTTCTTGCTAGCAAGGCGCACCACCAGACACTCTGGGCAGGTGTTGAAGAAGTCAATAGTGAGGGTGTCATTATCTTCTCCTGTGGGGAAACACACAACAGAGTTTATCATCCAGGGCCGGGACACTGATCTACAGTACCGGGTGCAGCTAAATATACAGTGTGTGTTCAAGATGGGTCAGCTATAGGTCTAAATGAAATACTTGGAAAGATTGTGCCAGCCATTCATATTTAATAAAGTTTTGATAAACCCTACTGGCCGGCCACGTCTTTGGCTGATCTGTTTATTTATATCAAAGTAATTTAGTACACTCAATAAAAACAAATGTAAAAACAAGTGATACACAATTCATAAGCAGAAACTGTGGCTTTCTTAAGATTTGAGATGCCAAATTTCATGTGACTCACTGACAAACTGAAGAGTGTTGTCATTCACTTGCATTGTCCTGGACATGTCGATGCATTTCTCATTCCTGAAATTAACAAAAAGAATAGCAGAGGATTTATGTTAGACAACAAGACAAAATTTGTTGGCCATGTGGAAATATTGTGCAGTGAAACAACAAATAGAGGCTTTAGATTTCACAGATATAAGACTACATCAGTTTTGGGTTGACTTAATCAACAAGTGGAATCTATTCAGCATTACTTCAACAGTCCTCACAAGGAAGATTGTTGTAAGAGAAATAACCTACACCCTGTGCGCTTGTTTGAAAATGACAGTTTTGTTGTCTGCAGATGGGATGAATTCAATCTGGGAGCTGGTGGTGTTCTGCATCCTCTCACTGTAGTACGGGTGATCAGTGTAACCTTCGACACGAACCCAGGTGCCAAAGATCTAGATAATTTACAACACACAGAGGTTTATTTTATGTAGTCCTTAATTTCTTTAGAGACATTTACAGGGTATGCCGTTTTTCTTGTGTACATGCGTCGTGCTTTGCAATTCTGCAGCTGTACGACAAGTTGACATATGTATATTGTTTCTCTAATGTGGACTCACGGTGTTGAGCTCTGGAGCTGTGAGCGGCTTCATCGGGTCGTTACAGTCTTCAGTGCTGGGTGCTGCTAATTTTGCATTCTGAAAAAGACAGAAATCTAAAGGAAAAGAGAATGAAAACTAGAAAATTATGTAACTTGGACATATGTGCTGTTGTATTTGCATTTTTTTTGTCTCTTTGCTGGCACTTGACGTGAGTTATTAATAATGCACCAACCTGCCACTCCATCATAGGTGAACTGGGGCTTTGTGAACTTTAGACATTCAACCTGCTTCTTGGTGTTCTCCAGCTCAGCTTCCGGCACTTTTCCTTCCCTTCCTTAAAGAGAGAGGAGAAACACAAGCAGAATATCAACCCTATTCTGAATGGCTGGTGTATGCATCCCAATAAGTGCAGAAAAATAGTCTCGTAGACACACATGCAGGCACACCCACAAGTAAAAACATTCATGGCCACACACACCCCCAACACATGCACTCAAGTACTGTAAGGAAAGATATTGTGGTTCTCACCAACCCCCCTCTCCTATTTTTCTCTTTCAAACACAGGCTGTCCCTTTAAACAAACCCACACACACACACACACACACACACACACACACACACACACACTATTTTTCTACCATAGAGGTGGAGAGATACTCCCCCCTTGCTGGTATAGCGCTTCATCAGACACTCTGGACAGGTCTTGAAGAAGTCGATGGTGAGGGTATCATTATTGGACCCTGCAGGGAGAAATTCACCTGATAATTTCCCCAGCTTTAAAAAAGTCTACGATAACTGTACGATACACAATCCCTATGAAAAGTGATCCATTATAAAAATAAATAAGCCTAGCTAGCCTGAGGAATCTTGTTTGATTTGACTTACTGATCAACTGCAGGGTGTTGTCTGTGACCTGCAGGGTCATGGAGTAGCTGATGCATGTCTCACTCCTAAGAGAAGAAGGAAAGAGAAGGAGAAGAGGAGTCATTTTAGACTACCAGAAATAGGCCCATGTGAAATGGATGGGTTTCCAGTCAAGCAGTGGAGTAGAACAGTAATGCAGTGGACAATCATCTGTGGTCTAGCTCTGGGGCTAAGTTGACATTAAAAGTTGTATACGGTATACAAGTTGAATCCATACGACAATACTTCTTCCCACTCCTTAAAAACTTGATAGAGTTAACCTACACCATGTCCCCCTGTTTAAATGTGACAGTCTTGTTGTCGGCAGATTTGACTATATCCACTTGGGCACTGGTGGTGTTCTTCATCCTCTCAACGTAGAATGGGTGATCAGTGTAGCCGTGGACGAGAATCCAGCTGCCAGAGATCTAAGAAAGAGTAGCATGTCTTGGTAGTTTATTTGTCACAGACATAGAGTGTCAGTGGAGATAGGAACAGAATATGACAGAATATGATGTGTAAGCCCATAGGATTGCTTGAATGTGTAATTGTGTGCGCGTGCTATACCTTACATATTCTAAGTAGTGACTTCCCTTTAAATGTGTGAAAATGTGTGCGTAGGCTTGTGTGCGACTAGTTCATATTATCCAATGCAGACCTACCGTGCTGAGTTCTGGAGCTGTTAGGGGCTTCACCAGTTCGGAACATTCTTCATCGCTAGGTGCCGCAGTGGTTCCACTAGCCACAAACAGAACCGCCAGGACCGTTTTGTACAGAGAGCACATTGTGGCGCACCGTTCTTGCTGAAACACAACTGTGGATCTCAACCGGACTGTGAGGTATCATTCTCAAGGCACCTCTCCCTAATATAGCCAGGCAGCTATGGTGTGTGTGTGTGTGTGTGTGTGTGTGTTTGTGTGTGTGTGTGTGTGTGTGTGTTTGCGTGTGTGTGTGTTCACACATGCATGTGTGTGTGTGTGTGTTTGCGTGCGTGTGTGTGTGTTTGCGTGAGTGCGCGTGCGTGTGTGTGTTTGCGTGCGTGAGCATTTAGTGTGACCTGGCTGTAAGGCCATGTATACTCTCATGATCAATAGTCTTAATATCTACTCTGCTAGCGTCTACACTAGCCACATGCCTTGCTGTCCTTTAGTGGACCTTTGGGCTGGGTTATCTAAGTACAGTGGGGAGTCCACAGCTGGTATGCATTTATCCAGTTCTATTGGGTATAACCTGAATATTGGTGGGGAGTAAGAGAGCAGTGGACTGACGGCCTACGCACGCCTTTAGAAGGAGGCTGTAAACTCTTTGTCATGTTCCTGAAACCATTCCTGAACAATATTTGCAGTGTGACAGGGTGCATTATCCTGCTGAAAGAGGCCACTGCCATCAGGGAATGTCGTTGCCATGAAAGGGGTGCACTAAGTTTGCAACAATGTTTAGGTGGGTAGTACGTGTCAAAGTAACATCCACATGAATGCCAGGACCCATGGTATCCCAGCAGAACATTGACCAGAGCTTCACACTGCCTCTGCCGGCTTGCATTCTTTCCGTAGTACTTCCTGGTGCTATCTATTCCCATTGGCTATACAGCCCCATATGCAGCAAGCTGCGATGCACTGTGTGTTCTGACCCCTTTCTATCATAGCCATAATTAACTTTTTCAATAGCTCTTCTGTGGGATCGGACCAGACAGGCTAGCCTTCTCTCCCCATGCGGATCAGTGAGCCTTGGGCAACCAGACCCTGTCGCCGGTTCACAGGTTGTCCTTTGTTGGACTGTTTTTGGTAGTTACTATCCACTGCATACCGGGAACATCCCACACTACCTACCATTTTGGAAATGCTATTACCCCGTTGTCCAGCTATCACAATTTGGCTCTTGTCAAAGTCACTCAGATCCTTACGCTTGCCCATTTTTCCTGCTTACATCACCTCAACTTCAAAAACGGACTGTTCAGTTGCTGCCTAACATACACCAACCCTTAAGAGCTGCCATTGTAACAAGATGATCAATGTTATTCACTTCACCTGTCAGTGGTTTTAATGTTATGGCTGATCAGTGCATATACTTTGTTTGGTTTGTGTCTTTGTTCCATTATTGTTCCTGTGTGAATAATCTAGAACTGAAAAGTAAAGTGTGTTATGCATCAATCCTTTAGTGTTTCCTTGTTCTAATGCTTACCTGCAGTTGGGTCTATTTATTTCCGAAAGTTTAGCCGTTGCTATTCCATACTCCTCACAAAGCTTAAAAGCAGGATATATGTGTTTCTGCTATTACTGATTTTAAAATCACCAGCCTCAGAGGCTCCAAAGTAATGCAGCTCTTTAGTTCTCCAATCCTTTAGGGGTGAGCTACATTCAGTCAATTTGAATAAAAAGTTACAAAGAGAGTAAATAATCAATGAATACCTTTAGTATCTTTAGACAAGGGTGAAAGATTGCAGGCCAGGAGAGTTAGAGTGATTTAGAGATTGCTGACAATCAAAGGGCAAGGGGGTTTTGAGGGCACTCTTTTTTTGTCTGTTGTAATGTTGAACTATTGGAATTCTGCGTGAATTAATCATTAATCGTTTATTTGGTTTGACCGTTTACTTTTTTTTTACTTGGAACTGGCGAGAGTATCTTGCCCTCCTGACCACTGAACCCCAATTTTAAGGTGCAATGGTGCAGGCCCCCACTCCCGCGTAGTCCTCCTGGACAATGGTCAGGACCAAACGAAAAACAGTTTGGGTGTACAGAAAAGGTGCAGCATGCACATACATTCATGAACACAGAGACAGGGAGATGAAAAAACATGATCTAAACCATGTTTCATGACTCTTACTTTTAAGTTGTTCTTCTCTGATTAAGGGACGTAAAGAAAATAATTAATTTCCCTTACCTAAAATACATTCTTCTATGTCCTCTCTGTAGAGATAATGCAATGCCAGAGGCATTCCAACATAGTTCACTTACTCATTTGTTCCCTGGTTATTAAAACATCATTGAGGTATGTCGCTTGGTATTGACTTATACTATTATGGAAAGTGTACAAGGAAATTAGGAGCTACCTCAGGAGCATGCAAGGACATTGGGGATTGTGAAACAATACTCAGTTAGGGCACTTCACATTCACTACACAGTGATCAGTGACGAGAGACTTTGTAGGAGCACAACCACAAGAAAGGGAGCAGACGTGCCTCCAGTGGCTCCATTTTGGCAAGTGCAGGGCCAATGCTGGAGACTGTCTCTGTCAGTGAGTCTGTCTCCGTGTCCATGGCCATTTCCTCGTCCTCCTCTCTTCTCGCTCAGTCTTTCCTCCCTCCTGCTCTCTTCCCTCCCTCCTTCGCGGAGCTCCCGTCGTCCCGTGGGGGGAGAGAGAGAGAGGGAGAGGTCATCCGGGCCAGGGGAGGACGGGTCCGGGCAGTCCAACCAATTAGGTGCCAGTAAACGAGGAGATCCCGCCTCCGGGTCAGAGCCCGGGAAAGGGAACTTCCAATAGGATTGCCCCTTGAAGAGACAAATAGAACCTGAGGTGGAGAATCATAGGGCATACAATATAAATTAATGAAAATATACATGTACACAATGTATTGTATACTGCATTTGTGAACTTTATTACTGTATTTTTCCAAATAAGTGGCACAGAATAAATGACATTCGGAAATTGGAGCTGCCTCCCATACGAAAGCATCCACTTACAGTGAAAGACACAAATATCTCGAATCTAATATATTCTTTTGAAACACACACTTCTCCTTCCTCACCGTCTCTGTCGGTGGTGATCCCATTGACTCCTTCCTTGATGAGCTGACTCCAGGTCTGGTTGCCCTCCTCTCTTGTGGCCGCCCCCTCTCTGATCTCCCCCCACATGGGCCCTTCCTCTGGGTCCCACACCAGTCCCTGGTGGCCCTCTTCTCCAGACTCTGCTCCAGTACCAGGTCCCTCCTCAGGCCCATGCCCTAGCTGGAGGTCTGACAGGGGCCTCGGGTAACCCTCTTGGAGTGAGAGGTCCCTGAACAGCCAGAACTGGGAGCCTGGGGAAAATAAATACCAAAAAGAGCCTGTAAGATTATTGAAGCAACAATAGGCAACTTTTTTATATTAACGTGCAATCAATACATGCTGTCTGATTGAACGCTGTAATGTCTATGGGAGAAGGAAAAAATTGCGGTTCAGATAAGTCCTCTTGAAGTGTCAATATTTAACACTAATTTTGTCTGCCACCGGGTATGATATCTTGCGAAACTGTGACGAATTGCTTTATGACACAAGGAAGTACATCGCCAAATCAGGAAGACATGCCCATATTTGGAGTATAGTTGTGATTGTGCTAGCGATATGCAGTGACCACGAGCATCCTGCACGTCCTCTTTGCGATGGTTGGGGAAAATAATTACACCAAGCAAACGGAAGGGGTCGCCAAAATCACCTCCTACAGATGAACTGCCTCGAGTAACATTAAGGAAACAACTAACCATGTGTACTTGACCAGTGACTGCCTGTTGCTATTTCACAACACGGCTAAAATGAACAGCAGCTAAAACAGATTTAATGGAGCTGGCCTTAGGATTGATCACAGCTTCTGAAAAAACTTCAAACCAGAAGTGGAGGCTGAAGGGCTTGCATCAACTCCACTCTAGCCATAAAAGACAACAGCAAGAGTACGCACCGCTAATGAAGATGATGGCGTGGTCTGAGTTCCTCTCCAGCACGGCCCGGAGGGGGGGCAGGTCAGCAGGAAGACCCCCCCACAGCCTCCTCACTGAGGCCCCCCGGCTTGACACCAGACCCACGCTACTGACCCTCCACATGGTCAGCCCTGGGGGCAATTGGGTGAAGGAGGAAGAGGAGGAGGGGGTCAATGAATGGCAAATACAGGAGGGAAGGAGTCAATAGAGATACAATAACTCATGTAGTGCCAACTCCACTAGGGGCCACTGCAAACCATTGTCAAACCAAGGTAAAACAAATCGGTCACCTTTAAAGAAAAATGTCTCCCCTCTGATCTTTGCCACCGCATCAAAGCTGATGTTACAGCGGTCTATGGAAGGGCTGTTGAAGAGGTACAGCAGTGTTTGGCAAAGTAGGAAAACACGGACAATTGGTGCTTGTATATGGATATGCATAAGTGAATTCCCCATTGATCGTAAAGTGTCCCTGTGTAGGTACCTGTGTCTTTGTCTCTGTCCATGTCCTTTGTGTCGGAGCTGAGGCTCAGGGGCAAGACGAGGAGCATCGGTGGCCATCAGCTGGTTCCTCCTGCCTACACACACACACACACACACACACACACACACACGCACGCACACAGGAAGAACACATGCAGGACACATTTAAATAATTTTCATATCATACACAACCCAAATAAAAAAGTATCAGACAACAATGGTGACAAGAGCTCACCAGGCTCTCACAGACACAAGCAAACACCACACACACACACACACACACACACACACACACACATACACACACACACACACACACACACACACACACACACACACTCAGACACACACAAACACACACACACACAGAGTGTGCTTTACCATAGAGCTGAGTGATGTGTTCCTGGTCGTGGGGCCCCAGGCGGTAGTGGAGCGGGTCCCCGGCGGGACCCTGGTAGTAGGGCCTCATCACTGAGCGGCGGGCCGAGGAGTGGGACAGACCCAGGGCGTGGCCAAACTCATGCACCAACACGGTGAATAGGTCCGTACCCTCAGAGACTGGGGGGAGCACAGAGGTCAAAGGCAAAATGTGAACACAGCGGCTGCCAGTCAAAATCTAATATAGAAGGTAAGGTAGGACCACCTAAGCTTGCTGATTCAATATGGGGTTTCAGCTCGATTTG
Organism: Galaxias brevipinnis; assembly: GCA_036023535.2. Taxonomy (NCBI): domain Eukaryota; kingdom Metazoa; phylum Chordata; class Actinopteri; order Galaxiiformes; family Galaxiidae; genus Galaxias; species Galaxias brevipinnis. Next base: position 7,092 of record JAVQIZ010043283.1, on the reverse strand, counting down.
CTCCTCTAATCGTGCCCATGGTGTTCGTAAAGACAAATCAAGCGCCCCTATTGCCTGTTTCCAGACCCGGGTGGGGTGAACAACACACTGACACCTTGTAACTCACCTGGCTGACGAAATGCCCACTCCTCCTCGGCATCCAGGTGAACCCCACCCGCCCGGGCAGGGTCTGAAGGGAAGAATGCATGGCCGACCGCTCCGCCTGGTCCATCGAATGGGTAGCCGTCTCCGTGGTAACCGTGGAGAAAGTCCACATGTAGGTCAGCGACGTCTGGGCCTGCCACCTGGTAACCATGGAGCAGAGGAAGTGAGGTCACACAGAAACAGATATCCGGACCATAGAGAGAGAAAGAAAGCGAGACAGACCTCATGGAAGTCTAGTGGGGTGGGCTCTGCCCAGACTCTCAGGGCGTAGAACACCAGCGAGCGGATTGTCTCGCGAGACAGAGAGGAGGAGGAGGGATAAGAGCTCAATCTGGTGTGAACAAGAAACATAGAGAGAGAGACAGAGACAGTGAAATAGTACAGACAAAAACTGTACCACTTAGAGGCAGGTGAAGGAGCGCGGAGATGTGACAAACCTCCAGTTGATGTTCCTGCGAGTCCACATGGAGATGGCCCTCTTCTTCCTTAGGTTCCTCCCCTCCTCTAACGGACTGGCTGATGGCCTGGATGACTCCTCCCCCTCGTCTGGCAAAGAGCAGCGAGGAGCACGCACAAGAGCCATCGTCTCCTCATCTGGGACACAGGGACAGAGGACAGCGTTGGAGGAATGAAAGCATTTGTGTTTGTGTGTGTGTGTGTGTGTGTGTGTGTGTGTGTGCGCGTGTGTGTGTATGGGTCTGTGTGTGTGTATATGTCATTATAATAAATATGACATGAAACGAACATAGGATCTTACCTAAAACTCCCGTCTCTCTGAGGCCAGCAAACCTCTGCATGGCTCTCACTGCATGAGTGACAGCTGTCCAGGCCTGTAACTGTCCAGTGGAGGGGTCAGGAGGCGGGAGGTAGCCATACTTTGTAAGCCATTCCTGTAAGAAATAAGGGGCGTTATATACTTTTAGACGAGTAACAATTAGACGCACATTAGTCTATTTTGTCTATTTTTTCTTTGATTATTTAATATTTGAAAGACAGTGGTTGTCAGCTAATGAGAGAAATTAAGTATAAGTATAACCCCAGTTGATAAACTTTAAAGGAAATCTGACTGACTTAATGGGGTGATTGAGGATAGACAGTATGCATAGGCACAGTTCACATGCTTGTGAGACCATACCATTATTAAGGTCCTAATGTGCAAAGCCAAATGGCCCGAACAGTAAGTGCATTCTTATATCCCCATGGTAAGGGAATTTTACTGAAAATTTATTCGTACTCTATGGCCATTATATATCATATTATTAGACCTAGACAAGCTATAAGCTACATAGGGGTAGAGTGACCAATAATGCTCTAATAATTATGAAATGTATAGGAGCATTAGAATGTTTGTAAAGTGCGAAACATCCAAAAGACAACCAGAAAGTATTTTTCTCACCACTAACTCTGTGCTCTCATCCTCTGTTGGTGTAACATGGCTATAAGATGACGGTCTTGTAGAGCCTGTTGGGACGATCAACCTTTTAGCATCAGCTAAAGAGATCCTATGCGCGCGCTCGGTGCACACGCACACAATAAAGAAACTCCAAATCTTCATCCCGCTTACATGTTTTCGAACGGAACTTTTGTTCAACTGAAACGATTTCCCACTCAGTTCATACAGGTTGCCGGTGTGGTTTCACCGGTCTTTCATGATCAAGTTTTGGGGCGACGATGGAAATGATCGGAGTGGAAGGAACGGTGCTTCCCTCTGGGACGTTCTGCCTCTGCAGGAAAAGCACTCAAGTCAGGGACACGGGAGCCAGTGGTAGTTTTCACCGCCTGTGTGCCAAGGGAAACATTCTTATAATATCTGTCAGCATGATAAGTGTATATCTCCAAACATGATTATCTTCACATCAGAGGCTCAGCATATTTTTAATCCACACCCACATATGGCACTAATACCTCAAACATGGACAGACTGGATTCGTTAGGTGAACTCAAAATGCCAGGCTCTGAGAGGATTTTTGACATTATTGTTTGCCTCTGTGGGCCAACAGTCAACTAAGCTAGTATATAAAATCACACAGCAGACAGACCACAGGGCTAAATAGAGTTTGTTTTAAGTATGTTCTTAAAACTTCAAACTGACTGGCTTTCCGACAGTCAAATTTAATAAAACTTGGAATGAAAGGCAGAACACCCAAAATGCCAGTAAGATAATACAATTGACTAACAATGTCAATGAAGGACGTCAAGTGAAGATGACATGCACAGAAGGCACATCCAAGGCATTTTCAATCAGCAAATGGAACCTCATTAACATAACATAATCCAGAGGAGGCGGTGTCACACGGCACTGGACATCACTTCAAAGAAAGAAAACATTTTGTGTGTGTGTGTGCATGCACATGCAATAAGAACAAGATGCTTAATTAAATTAGCAGGGTGCCATTTTGTTTATAGATATGGGCAAAGAGAAGAGTTATGTAGAAATTCAAGGAAGGACAGATGGATGAAGACAGGGGCACAGTTGCAAAGTAATGGGATTAGTGGAAGGGAAGATGAGTTTTTTTCTTCAGGGAAAAAAATAAAGGGAATGGTTTGTTTCAAGGATGAGGGTGAGATTGAAAGAAAAGGAGATAAGTTTCTATGCTCGGCAGACAAAAGGATTGAGAGAGGGAGGAGTGTTAGAGGGGTGGCGTGTGTGTGACTAATGAAAAGTGCTAGAGAGCACTGGTGTTAATGAATTGATTCTTTAATGAAGATGGCCTTTAAACATGTCCTCCGTTCACCATCTGGTTCTGCCCGGTTAGACCCACACACACCGTTCAGACGCACTGGCCGGAAATATGTTCAAAAACTATCTCGGACCACGATAACAACACACCTGCATACTCTATGCACAAATTATACGCATGAACACATCTATGTAGAAATATGTAGAAAACCACCAAATAGATTATTGTAAACACCCACCTCCACCCCCATTACACATTTAAAGAAAAGACAAACACATTTCAGTATGAGCTGTACTAGCTGAAACATAAGACAATGCTTTTGATCTTACCTTCCAGACAGTTTTGTCTTGTTCTCTCCTCTTCCCTCTTTATCACTATGAACATGCACAGATGTGTCCTTTTCTCTTATCCCTCTCTCCCTTTCACCCACCCCATTCCCCCTTCCTCTCTCAACTCTGCAACCCCCCATGCCCCCTCCCTCCTTCCTTTTATGTGTTCCGGGCTTCTACAATAGCCTCTCATCCATTATTCCCCACTTCCACAAATCTCTTGTGGTGCGTGTACACAAGTGTGTGTTTTAAGTTTTTGCATGTGAAAGTGTGTGTGTGTGTGAAGAAATATACTGAAGCTTTGTAAAACAATTGTTTTTTTCCTCCTTGACTTGCTTAATTTCTATAATAATTTCTGCCTTTTACACACATGCAACTTTTCAGTAGTGCTCTCCCATTTAAAATAAAACAAGTAGACTCAGTAAGGTTGATGAAACTAAAGATACTTTTAATGTGTAACTAAAGCTTAAAGGATTAATGAACAATAAAGATAGTGTGTGTGAGTGTGTGTGCGTGTGTGTGTGTGTGTGTTTATGTGTGTATGTGAGAGAGAGACATCTGCATGTTCCAGTGTGTAGTAATGGGACAGGGAGGAGCGGGCAGTAACATTTCTATGCAATCCTCTTAACAGAGAGATTAAAACATTTTAAGATGAAGATTCGAACAGATTTCTCTGTCCCGCTCTCCCTCTCTGCTTCCATCTCTCAGCTTTGTTTAAGCTATTGTACCAACAGTTTCAGGGATAAAACAGGCAGCCCACTGACCTCGTTTTGTAATTAAAACGGGCACAGTCCATTTCAAAGGTTGACCAACTGGGAAGACAGGCAGCAACCCCTCTCAAGTTATTGGAAGATTGAAAACTGGGCAAGAGGGAGATGGCAAAGAGCACCTGTTGAAACTGTATTGACCAGAAAAAAAAGAGAGACATATCATACATCTGGAAATCTCTGCTCTCTGTAACTCTCCAGGGAAAGAGATTTGATTGAGAAAGCACGCACAGGGCTGGTCTCATGTGCTTTCATTGAGGAAAAACTTGATCTGGCTGATCAGAACCTGTCCTATAATCACATGGGAGACTAGCAGTGATAGTTTGACCACCAATCATATTGCACACACACACACACAAAACTCCTCTCTTCAAAGCCTCTGTCAGAAGAGTGAACTAAACGGGCGCTTAGACGGTTATTCAAGAGGTTGTGAATCTATCGAATGTTTCCTGCCATAGTAGCTGGAAATCAATTGCTTCCAGTCTCCTTGGTGATGGTTTGAGCAGCCCTAAATGTGGTGTGTGGGAGGGGTCAAAGGTGACTTGCTGGAGGGGCAGATGGGCAACAAAGGGTGTATTTTTGGACCCCGGAGCGAAAACAGAGGGGGGAAAAGAGATGGAAGGCTGGTTATGCTGGGTGTGAGACTGAATGGAGTTGTGTGTCTGGGAGTCTCCTCGCAATGCTTCAATTGTACCTCCCAACTTGCTGTTGTCCCTAGCAACTGAGACGCTGTTTTGCTGGGAAGCTATGACACGCAGGGTTGCATGGACTCTTTGTTTGCAGCGCAGAATGAGGCATACCTCACCAGCTGACCCCCCTCTCAGATGTGCTGCGTCCATGGGGTCTTTCAATACACTTCAGGAACAGAGCTCACATGCATCCGGGCTGTGATGGGTTCTCACAGAAGTAGACCCATGTATACATTGTATACATTGAAGGCTGTGAGGATCCAGTGAATCAATCCCTGTTCTTGGATGCTCTCTCATATAGAGCAATAAAATAAATTGCTGTCCAAATCTATTTCAGAGTAATTCCAAACTATGCATCCTAGGCTGCTCCACAAGTTGCCAGTTAGACACTGGCAAACACAAAGCACATATCTCATTTCAAGCCACAGATGAGAAATTCATTTGTTGCCAATAAAAACAGACCCGGGAGGAATGATGATGGGGTGAGAAAAGCTAGACATTATAATAAGTAAAATGAAGCTCCCGGATATGGAGGGATTCAGAAGTCCTGCTGGTAGCTAGCTAGGTAATTTATGTCAGACAGCCCTTTGTCAGCTTGATAATAGCTGGGTATAGGGAGCAAAAAACAACAGCAATGATGCTCACTTTAATACAGGGAACAACTCTTTTGAGTCTCTCTTTCTCTCTCTCTCTCTCTCTCTCTCTCTCTCTCTCTCTCTGTGTGTGTGCGTTTGAGTGAGAAGAATATACTAAATAAAAGAGACGAAAGGTAGGTGCAACACAATATTCCTCTGTTTCAGTGCTTGAGTACAAAAGGAAGTATATTATTTCAAACTATCATCCATATAACTAGCAGACGTGCTCATGCTTTTACAGACATGTTCAAAGGTAAATGTTCTCCAGTTTCACAATGTGACCCTGAGGCCCGGTTTCCCGTATAGGGATTAGGTCTAGTTCTAGACTGAATCTCGTAGTCAATGGATAATCTCCATTCAAAATGTTTTTTAGTCTAGGACTTGGCTTAATCCCTGTACGGGAAACCGGCCCTGAGGGTTTCTTGAAAGTTGTTGGGAAAGACTGAAATCAAGTTATAGTACTTCTGTCCAATTGTTTGTATGGTACTCTCAGTACAAGTAATTGATTGAGTCGCCTTTCTTTTTATATACTCTTTTTTTGTAAAGTTAAAGGTATTTGGTTATTAGCACCGTAGAGATTTGATAGTCAGATAGATACATTTTGCCTTTGTCAAAAAACATGGAGATGCCGGGGATTGAACCCGGGGCCTCATACATGCAAAGCATGCGCTCTACCACTGAGCTACATCCCCGTAGAATATTATAGGGTAAAAATAAAACTATCTAGTTGCATAGAGAGAAACAAGTGGCTTCAATTTGCAGATCTTATGGTGTGAGGCAATAACTCGCCAACACAAATAATTTGTACATTTCAAGGTGTATTTGTTGGTAACAAGGATTCCTACTATGCTTTCCTTAAATGCGAAGCATTACCATTTACAACAGAGAAAGCCAACTACAAGACACTCACAACTATGCAAAGATACGCTCATTCGAAGTCTATTGTTGATTGCTTGTAAAGTTCACAGCGTAACTGAGTGTTCGAACGCTTGGTGCATGATGATTTACTACCACCTAGCCGTGAATATACGTAGCTACAGTTTGTTAACGTGAAATCGACAACTTCCTGTCAGGGGCTAACCAACCATTGAATAAGGTAGCGGTCGGGCCAGCAGCAGCTCACATTAATGAAACGCAGTAGGGCTAGCAGCAACTCACGTTAATGAAACGCAATGTCGGACAAAGCAGAGATACAAGAAGCAATTAAGCTGCAAGGTGAAGTCGTGCGGAAACTAAAGACAGAAAAAGCAGATAAAGACCAGGTTAGTGTTTTCACAACTACACACCAGACCAGGGTTTAGTATTGGCATGTTCCAATTGAGACGCGTGGTTCGATACTGTGCTAGCTTGAAGTTACAGGGTGAATTCACCGGCACCAGCACTGGCCTTGCTTTGGGTTGAGAACATTATTGCATGTCCATCAGATTTATTTCTTGCATTACGCTCACATGTTGGGAGTGAAAAAGCATTTGAGAAAATGAATGGTTATACTAAGCTAACCGTTCGCTAAGACAGCAAACATTAAGCTGACGCAACAGCATTGCAACGTATGACAGTTTGATTGACTGATAATAGACAGGACAAACATGTTTTCAGTTAAATCAAGTGATTAAATAGTTGCCAGGAAGGACAAACAGCTGCAGGCAACGGTAGCTGTATTTACGCAGCGGTGAAGAAAACCGCACTGTATACCGTTTTGAAACTGTTTAAATCAACACAAATGTAACGTTTTTGTTGATCTGAGTCTTTTAAGTCATTCCAGAGTAATACTTGGTTTCACAAAATAGAAGTGTTTATATCTATAGATCTCCTGCTAATTCGTAGATAGCTTCCAAAGAACGTAGGTT
>JAVQIZ010043268.1:0-21450 GCA_036023535.2 Galaxias brevipinnis | reverse complement strand
CACACACACACACACACACACACACACACACACACACACACACACACACACACACACACACACACACACACACACACACACACACACACACACACACACACACACACACACACACGTCTGGTTCCTCTCCCGCTCTCACTTGCCCTGGATATTTCTCCCTCTGACGGACGGAGCAAGCAGGAGCTTCTCACATCAACAGGAAGTTGCTTCCATCTCCAAAGCCCCTTTGATTTTTGATAAATGAACTACAAACGAGAAGGCGCGCTGCCCGTCGATTCCCTGGAGGGGAACGGGATAGAACAGCGGCACACCCATGAAAGGATTCTTCTCCTTCCTGTTCCCTGGTGGGGAGAAAACTCCAATCTACAGGCTGATGTCAGGAGGCCTGCTGCTTTCTGAATCGAGCTACCAGTAGCCATTCCCTTTGTACACACACACACGCACGCGCACAAGCAGACAAAGGAGGAAGGCTGGTTATCAAAGACTGAGTTTGATCAGTCCTGCGATGTCACTGAACTTCTAACACAGAAAGAGAGAGTGAGAGAAAGACTGGCCCTCACTAGACTAATCCACACCCACTAGACCAACTCACTAGACTAAACTACACCCACTAGACTAAACCAAACTCTTGTCTCTCCCATCAGTTACAGATCTTAATCAGCCCCTCAACCAATGCACCCCGCAGGTTCCAATGTAGATATGGAAATGAGACCACATTTTAGAAACAAGGCCCCACCTCTTAGTAGTCTGAGGCCGGTGCTGAACTATCTGCTCTCACTTACGCCATGCAAAGAGCGACATCTGCTGGCCGTTGAAGACGCAAGCAGTGACTGATAGGGGAACGTGATAACAATTGTGAATTTTCAACTTATATAAATATATATATATATATATATAGATATATATATATATATATATATATATAAAATATGAATATCCAATCAACCCTCAGTCGCGTTCTGAACACTGTCTTTTTTTGGATCTACAGAAGAAGATGTGTGAAGAGGACCAACACCACTTAACCCAGCAGAACGTGTGTGACGGTACTGCACTAACCAGATGGCAAAATGTCCACAGAAGTGATAGTGAAGTGACTGACAGTTTTAACTAAACACGGAACATTTCAGTATCCTCCCTCAACTGCATACTTTTGGAATACCAGCGCGTTGCTACCGCCAGTAGCCAATTGCAAACAGAGGGTCAGGTCAATACCAAAACCTGATATGATATGAGTGAAAGGAGTTGCAGGCTTGCTGACAGAATTCCATATATCTTTGTCTGCATTCATCCATTAGCTATACCGCTTATCCTTTGCAGGGTCGAGGGGAGGCTGGAGCCTATCCCAGCCGACACAGGGCGAGAGGCGGGGTACACCCTGGAGAAGGTCGCCAGTCTATCACAGCGCCTAACGTTATTCATGTGATGTTAAGCACTAAAGCGCAGGCCCTCAGCACGCAAAACCACTGCAAAATACAGTCTCGTGGCTACACCGAAGAGATTATAACATATGATTCAATAGAAGGTGACTCATATCACAAGGTCAACAATAACTGACACAGTAAACTGGCTGAGAAAATGTGACTCGTGGAATAACGCACCCTAGCTGTTGACCAACGCAGTCCCAGTGCTGACACATGTCCATATTAGTGCTAGCCCAGGGCCTTCCTGTCACTCTACACTGACACAGATCTAACACGCAAACTAACAGGGTCAGGTCTCCTCAGTTCAGGTCTGGTTGTTACCACCACGGTGTGAACAATGCTTTATGACAAAGGAACTTTAAAGACAATCCTTCGTTTGCATTTTTATTGCACATTACACCCGAGGCACAGAAAAACAGTAAAAGGTAAAAGTTGGCAGCAACTCTGAGATGAATACCTCGTTTGTAATTAGGAATGGGTAACTTTCTATAAAGAGGGAATCATGAGTCTCTTTTTCCAGGAATCCTCGTTCCAACTAAGAAGGAAGTTTTATTGCTACGCTTTTGGTCCGACTTATGGATATTAGGTTTGCCATGAAGTCAGGTAATGGCTCTCATTGCATGGCCTTTCAGGAGATTAGGAAATGGGGCCATTGAAGAGAATGAGTTTTTATCTGCTCTTGGTAACCTTCCCAATTCACAAAAGCCTCACATCCCATCAATTCCTTGCCTGAAAGTGCTCTGTGGATCGTTTAAAGGAAATACAATTTCTGTCTCCAACAGAAATCCGACGATGCGTCATTTGAATCCAGTGAATTATGGAGCATAATAAAATATAAGGGCTTCTGTGGTAGATTAGAAATAGCAGAATCCTAATGAAATTACACTGAACACAACCATTGGGACACCATGACCTTGCCTCTGTGTGCCTTTAATAGAAAGAACCACAGTATTAACTATATTATTAAAAGAACATTTAAGAAATAGCATGCTTTTTCCAATGCTATTTTCTGTGCACATTGTGAAAGGGAATGACCGTTTATGAAAAAGATAATTATAATAACAATGCATGAGCACCAAAGAGATTGTGAGAAAGAGAGGAATTCACATGATTTGTCAATCGACAGCAAAGTAGAACTCTAATCTATAGGACAAAAAAAACCTGACTGCACCTCAATCCCTCAAGACGCTATTAAAAATGATTCATGAATTAATAGGACCTTGGACAATAGATAAGCTAAAATATATCTATACATAAAAAAAGAAGAAAAGATTGATGTACATTTTCAAATGTGTGTGTGGGGGGGGAATTCCACAGAATGTGCTGGTAATTAAAAACGAACTATCTGAAAGGGCCGTGAGTACACATTCTTGTGCCTGCAAAGTTCAGAATAAATGAATCAGAATAAAAGTCATATTTCCACACAAGACAGAAATCAATTGTATAATACTGATACTAGGCCTGGACAAATGGTAGCTTTACCCTCTCCCTGCATACTGCCGACATGTCTGTCTGAACTGAGGCTATGGCTAGACTGAGTCTCCATAGTGCTGCACCCCAGGCCTGCTTGTCTTTTTCAGAGGACTAAACCTGGGTACCACCTCTGAAGACACTGCTCCAGTGTGTTCAGAGCAGACAGGTGGGACAGGGGGACTCTCCGCGGGCCTTGGAGGCTGGAGTCTTACCATCGTCTTAGTACTGGTTTCCCCAGCGGAGCACTGCGGAGTCCCGCTCCTAGCAGCATGAAGAAGGTTGCTAGCAGGAGGGATGACCGCAGACCTGAGGGAGAGAGAGAGAGAGACACGAGGGACACGTGTTAAGAAAAGCATTTTAAACACGAGGGATGGAGGGAGTAATGATTACGGACAGTGGAATAGTTTAATATGGGTGGATTTATTTTATCACCATAGAATTATTTTATTGCCAAAAGCAGACTCTACCTCGACCTTCTCCTCAGCAAAAACAGCGACCTTGTCTACTTTCTGATGTAACCCTATCTTATTTGTGGATTCAGACACATGCTCCCTATTTAGAAGAACTTTCAGCAGGTCCCTGTTATCTGGTTTCGTCTTCACAAACTGGTTTAGCTTGACCACTGTTCTACAATATGGGATGAAGCTTTTATTTACACTATAGTATAGCTATTCATTTAATCCACCATTTATCCCCTTAAAAAAGGTATACTCACTGAACAAAGGCACATTTTTCTGAATTTCAATGTCGACCCATTCATGTTACCAGCAACGATAAAGATTGTATTAACCTGATTTCAAAATGTTGACCAATTTTAAGTAAAATACTAAAATACAGTAGCACATGCGTTTACAAAAGCAATTTCTGAAGAGAGCTTCTTGTGGTTTGGCCAACTTTCTAAAATAATTTAAATATGTATAGGGCTAGTTCAACTTAATTGAGCTCATTCAAACTACATGAAAGCACCTGATTGACTGGGTTGAAGCCATGTCAAAGGACACCTTTTGTAACTCTCATAATAGAGGAAGAGTATATAAAGTTGTTCTCAGATCTCGTTTCTCAACTATAAGGTACTGCGGTGAAGCTAAAAAGTTTCGATTTTACGATGAATATGTGACTATTTCTAGGGGCCTCTGGTAAAGTGTACCACCAAGCAAAATGTCATGGGTTTATGATCCAATAGGTGCACCATGTGATGAGCTCTGTAGGCTGGTTTAGCACCATCAGCATAGGGGTTGTGCTCAATCAAACCCAGTACATGTGAGGTGACTACTCCATAGCTGGATCACATGGGAGACGTGGTACTCGTTCAGTTTCTACCGCATCGTTGTGATCAGCCGTTTCTACCACAGTCTTAGTGAAGTATCTAAGGCAAATCACTTTGCACTATTCCTGCTGGTGAGAGTGTCTCCTTCAAGCCCCACAGACACATGAAAAATAACCCTAATAACTGCCACATCTCGGTGTAAAATGCTATTGAACCAAGAAAAAGCCACAGTTTAGGCCAACGCAACTGCAGACGCCAAAAAGTGTTTCCGAAACACTGACTAAGTTGAGGGAAATTATCCAACACTTTCATGTGAAGGGAAGTATCACAGAACACTGAGGAAACTGAAGTGCCGCGGGTCATAAGGAGTCTACCACATGTTGCAACTCCTATGTTGTAACTTCATGTCAGTTGATATTATTATCAGTTGATTCATGAACAAATATAATATAACTCCTATAAAAATAAAGAAATTAACTACAGCTTCCTAATGGATTTCCTACAGAGCACTGTAAAAATTTTATAAGATAGTTAGATGTCATCTGATAGGTTGAGTAAATTCGTGACATTATTTCGTATTTTCAACCTGTGATTTGATTGTGAATGTGAGGCAGTCACCTGATGGCATACAAGACTTTTTGTGTGTGCTAACATTTTTCAATCAGGTGACTTAGAGGAACTAGTTTAATGGCTTGGGATTCCTTTGAACAGCGGGCAAAGTCTTTCACTACACACCAGTGATCAGCTAGGTGAAATGACCCGGCTATGGTTGCTAAACAATTGAATATCAAAAGAATGAGAAATGTGCTGTTCCTTCTTCTGTGTGTAAGAAACAATGTGAACAACATGCATTATCACAAAAAAACAGATACAAACACAAGCGAGCCCAACATGTTTAGGATGCCATTGTGTACAGTGTGCTTGTCCTGCTAGTGTGATTATAGAAATTAACTCCTGAATTTGAGTTGGTGAAATTAATTAAGTCGAATTGCTTGTTTAATTGGCAGTCTCTGCTACAACGAAGTTAAGAAAGCGAATAATAATAGTAATCAAGCTTATTTTACTTAAAAAATATATTTTGGTTTCCAGTAGCTAGCCATCCATCATACCTTGCTCTGAACTTAATAAATTAACATTTAGTGTAACGTAAGCATTTAAGATATATAGGTAGGCCTCTGGGTATCTATTCAAAATGCACTGCTTGGTCAGAAAAACAAAACATAGGCTTTCCTTATCCTCGTAAGGTTAGGCCTAATTACAGTCGATTATAATGACAGCATGGAGGGGGAAAAAACAACCAGCATGACTTATCTTAAATTATACTAAAATATTGGCCTTGAAGAAGGTGACAGCACATGATAATAACTATAAAGTTATGGATGCTGTGAAACCAAAGATAATAGAACACGGTGTACCAGAAGTTTAAAGAACAACTTACCTTTCTTATCCATCAGCCACATAAAGAGCAGCCAAGGAATGAACCCAACTGGACCCCAAAGTACCAGAATTGCAATGTCGGACTTAGAGAATTCGTATGCTTGCATAGCAGAGTTTTGAATTGGGCCCCATGTGTTCCATACCATCCCTTGCATAAACGCCAGCAGGGAAAATAGGGTCAAAACCAGCCATCTTCTACCGTATACTCTGCTGAACACGGGTTGTGTGTTTATCTCGGGCTGAGAAGGGACGAGTAGTGGTTCTCTTTCGGCCTCGGTGCTCGTTCCGGCACCCATATCCTTAATTCCAATGTAGCGTATTCAGCTCTATGTCAATTTCTGATGAACCGATTCAAATTGGGAAACAGTTGTTACTTTGTAGCAGTTACCCACAGAAACAATAACAACTCGATGTCATCGGCCGCCACTAAACTTTACTGCGCATGCTTGAACGGAAGTGGCTCACATTAAGAAACTGAGTTCTTCCTACTCCATTTTGAGCCGTAACTCCATTGCTTTGAATTGATTCACACGGTCGATTTGAGCCGAAATGGCCTGACTTGCACATGTCTCTATTCATGGGTAATACAACGAAACAGATGCTCACGTGAGCTTTGTTTACTTCCTTTGTTTAGCTTTGCACGTGCATAGGAAGGTGAGTGGTCTTATCACCCCCACATTTCAAGAAGCTGACGTTTCTATAAACATCAAATGTCTTTGTTTATTTGGTGCAGTTGTACTGTTAATCAAACAGCTTTTCCTATTCGTGAAGATTTCTTGTGAACTTATTTCACTGTAGAAGGTGCAGAGTGGCACGCTAACACCCTTTTTACTCATGGCTCGCATGTCTATGCCTCTCCTAATACTAAGAAACTTTAATAAAGTACTGTACTTGGCATTCGAGTCTGGACAAAATTGTATCGTCACATTGTATTATTTCGAACTGTCTTGCAACTTGTATCATATTTAAAGTCAACGGCAATCGGCATTAAATGTGGTACTTTGGGCAGCAACATAAACTTTCTAAAAGACTAAAAAAAAATCTAAAAGACGATCGTTGGACATTCATTTGTAGATGTGTAGAGGAAAAGTACCGCTGCACACGAGTTCTTTATCATTTGTGTCAGTGTCTGAAAACTAATTAGTAATTCTCTGGTTTTCGATGAGGCTGGAAGGACACATATCTTGTGGAGTCGATTTACTGTACTTTGCTGCAGTAGCAGGCCCTTCTATGCTAACACTCTTATCTATTATTCTATTATTTAGGTGATGGATAAACCCAAACCCTTTGGTCCAGCGGAGGCCCAAAAGATTCTGAGTAGTTTACAGAGCCCTGCAGTCTTTCTCAACATGACCTGTGGTTGGCCAGTTCTTCAATGGAGTGCAGCACACCTCTCCGATTGCCTTGGTGACAAAGCCATTCGTTTCAGGCTTGGGGAAAGGATAGCTAAAAATAGTAAGATTAAACCAAAGTGAAAATGGAAAAACAATGTCCATATGGATTTTAGCAGTCACCATAACCAGCTGTCTAATTTCTTTAAAATCTGGGCAATGCTGCTTTTAAATCGATATACATTGTGCAACATGCAACATCTCTTAATATTAAGACATTTTTGGAGCCATTTGTGAATGTGTTGCCATATTGTCATACTTCCAGTTTGTGTCCATTTGGCTCTCCACCTGCCTTCGTCTGCAGTCATCACACCTGTCATGTTAACCTACAGGAAATGTGTTTTTAATATGAATGTAGTTTATTAGCCTGCACAATGTGTAACGGTTATATCTCCCTGTCCTGCTATTACTCTCTACCAGCACCTTTATATGAAACCCAGTGCTTCTATGTGGAGGCCACACTGGTCCAGTTTCTCTGCTGGGCCAGTGGACAGACCAGTGCAGCTGTAGGCCCTTTCTGTGACTACCCCTATTCAGAGTACTGGGCCTACGCCGACTACAAGTACATCGCCATGTTGTTTCACCATCAGCCCTCTATGTTTGAGGTAACATGTTTATTTAGTTTTTTTATTAAACGGCCTGTTATTTTTTTTTATCCAATCAAGGAAACTTCTGTAACGCAAAATCAAGAGATACTATGTTTGGTCGATTACTAAATGTCCCTGTGACATTTTTATTTTCTGTTTTTGTTGTATTTTTACCTGCTTGTTTATTTCCTTTGCACAATGTCATCCTTCTCAAGTTAAGTATAAAAAGTAGGCATGCAACTTGGAAATGACTTAAATCTCAAGCGAAGTATTGAATGGTTTGAAAGATTCAGTTGTCAGACAGGTCAAGCTAACAATCTCTGCCTCACACGTTGCCCTGGCAGTGGGTGTGATTGCTTCTGTCAGAATCGATAGTCCTATTGAATTGGATCTCAGCCAACACCGTCTCGGCTGTCTGATTTACACATGGACAGTTTTAAGTTTGGGGATTTTATGCACAATACTACCTAAATGTATGTTTGCTTTCAGCTTTAGAAATGTCTACAAGACGTATTTTTCCTTATTATGCTTATTTTAGTAAAGAAATGGGCTGGGTGCATTTGATATAAACCTTGAATTAAAGCAAAGTACTCCTTAGTACTCCTTTCAGACCAGTCAGAATCAAGCAGGTGGTGTGAAACCTTACATCTTTTTGAAAGGGGCAGAAACTAACCAAGCCTAAATGACTTATGTGAACTAACAATTTAAAGTAAGACATCTTTTCTGTTTGCTTTTCATTGTGTGTGACTGCTTGGATTTTGGCACCGTTTTGTTTAAAGGCTTCAATAGATTCAAAATAGGGTTTTCTTTGTTTACCAGTCCTCAGATAATGGTCAATTTGTCCTGGGCCAAACCTTGCCATTCTTTTCATTTGACTTCACAAAACAAAACGCTGCCAAAAGAAAAGGGCTTAGTGCCGGCCTGTATTTTGAGCCAGCTCTGCTAAAATCCATTTCTTTAGGAAGGACAGACAATGGCCTCTTTCTTAAATGATGAATAGCACCATTTCCAGAGGTTGCCGGAAGCCTCCAGTCTCTCATTTTGAAGGTGTCTGATAATGTTAATGTATTCATTGTCCAGAACGAGGCCTGGTGTCCCAGTGTGGCACAATAGGCTGACACCGAGTGATTGATGGGCCAAATGTTTTGAGAAGGAACCTTGACACAACAGACGTCTTGGGTGTCGCTCCACAATACCTCTTCCTAGTTAAACCATTTCACCTGTCATTGCCGTTTTATAATGTGCAATCAGGAGCAATTATAATTATAAAGTCATATTATGAGTGAACTTGAAGGTGAATTCGTAGTTCATTTATTTTTGATGTTCCCAAATAGTGTAGCCATAGCCAACAGAATTTTGTTTTGAGTTTAAAATAAACCTGCCAATGGATACGACAAATCAGTATTGTGGAGTTTGCTTCATCTAAAGAACAATAACTTATACAGTTGTCTTTCTCGCAGGACGTGAGGTGGTCTGAGTTTGGCTTCCCAGGTCGGAGCGGACAGGAGAGCACCCTGTGGATCGGCACTGAGGGCGCCAACACGCCCTGTCACCTGGATTCCTACGGGTGTAACCTGGTGCTACAAGTCCAGGGAAGGTAATGATGGAAACTGCATTACCCATAAATCCCAGTACTGCTCGGCCGTTCCCGGCCTAAGCGAACTTTGTCAATGGACGTATATATTTGCACTGAGGATGGCTCTGTGATTAAGAATGAGCCATTCAACTGTGTTTGACTCCCTTTACTATCTCTCCCCCTTCGGTTTCGGACTGAAAAGGATGTGGCCCCCTGACAGAGAAAGTAATTTAGTCAATTCACACTAGAGATGGGGGCCTTGAGATAAGACACAATGTTCTTTGAGGCCAGACTCCTTTGTGGAGCCCTGAGAGTCTTTGGACAAAAGACAGATAGACGGATTTCTCTTATTTTACTCGTCTTTTATGGACCCAGATCCCATCTTGTTTCATGTAATTGCCACTCAAGCTTCTTTTCATTTTGGAGCTGATCAAAATCAAAGAAAAACTGTCGTGTATTGTGTTTGCGTCGATCTGAGTTCTTGTAATTAAATGCTGATTGCTACTTGTTACTTTTGTGCAAATAGATTTGTTGGCTACAGATAAAAGCTGCTCATAACATATTATCCAAGGCAAATCAATGGTGTTTCAGCTCAAGATGAAATGTTATTTTCTGCTGTCTTTATGCTAGTTTAATTCTCGTATAAGTTATAAGTGTACAATTGATTTAAATGTGCATTATTGGACATTACGAGTAGTTTGCCATTTTTAAAGAATTATTGTCCAGCTTCACAGTTGTTCCAATATTGCACCTAGTAATCAAAATGTTCATCAGTATAAATATTACAACACCAGCAATCATAACTGTTTTTACTGTGTGACCTAACTTGTGTGTGTGTGTGTGTGTATGGGCTTTGTGTGTAGGAAGCGCTGGCACCTCTTCCCCCCAGAGGACACGGCTTGCCTGTACCCGACCAGAATCCCCTATGAGGAGTCCAGTGTGTTCAGTCAGGTGGACGTCCAGCAGCCCGACCTCCAGAGGTTCTGTGCCTTCAAACACGCCCGGGTCCACACAGTCACACTGGAACCTGGACAGGTACGCTGGGTTTATCACACAGCGCAGGGTGGAGATAGTGCTAAAGAAGGTTTGATTCTCTTCTTCCGCAAGCCATTTAACATATATTTAGATACTGTATCTCGATAGTACAGATCAGTTGAAAGTGTTCCGGGTTGTGAAATGGACAATGACCTGTGGCACAAAACCAGTGTTATAATACTTAGATCTGAAAGAGGAAAACGATTGACTCTGGATTTGTGGCAGTTGGAATTGGTCCTTGTTTTAGCAGTGACTCGTGTAACAAGCAGCATTGT
Source organism: Galaxias brevipinnis (assembly GCA_036023535.2). Classification (NCBI taxonomy): domain Eukaryota; kingdom Metazoa; phylum Chordata; class Actinopteri; order Galaxiiformes; family Galaxiidae; genus Galaxias; species Galaxias brevipinnis. The sequence continues at coordinate 10,988 of JAVQIZ010043268.1, read as the reverse complement.
GAAACGAAGCTATGGTAGCACCTTCACACGTGGTCGGAAAAAGAATTGTGTTTGTCTTCTGTTAAAGTCTGCTGGGAATACTTTCGCTCCATTGAACGTTTGTCTGAAGTCTAACTTTGGTCTTGCTTTTCATTTGTTTTGGGGGTTTGACTAGGTTGAATGCCTGATAGTATAGGAACAGAAAAATGTGGTATCTGATAATCAATTCAAACTTCTTTGTTAAGTCTTTCCCCTTGGACTCGGATATCTCTTATTCGTAAGCTTTTACTGCCGGTGAGAAGAACCTGCACTCCAAATTAACATCCAGCTCTTTCAATTATAACACAGGCCCCTGGGGGAGATTGATGGGAGTGTAGCTAGACCTGTGATTGTAGCAGAGCTGTAAGGCTGCTGCCTCAGGTAAGCCGTTTGGTGCCTTGGTGTTTGGTGTCAGTGGATGCAGGCGTACTCGGGGAGGTGGTGATTGGCTGCACACCACCTGGTCAGAAGACTGTCACTCCTGAGTCACGGTGCTCCTGCTCTAAATGAGGTCACGCCGAGACGGAGTGAATTGGATATGAGCGGGATGGAGAAATGATGTACAGACGTGCAGCGCACAGAGGTGTGGTGATGAAGATGTGATTAAATGTATTTTGTTGTTTTTTTATCAGAGTCAGTTTGAGCTGGCTAGCTGTTAAAAAAATCTGAGCCCTGGGCTTGCCTTGTCCTTAAGCTACATGTCACACGAGGTGTATTTTATGTGACATTTTCTCAATTTCTTCAATTATTGATATACTAGAGACATTCAGCAGATTCCAATGAATATTACCCAGTATTTTGAGGCAACAAGATTGATGTGTTAATTTGCACTCTTTCCTATCTCTTGAAGCAGATTCGTGTAGCATCCCCTGCTCAATTCCGTGTGTGTGTGTGTGTGTCTGTGCTCTCCATAAATGGATAAGTAGATGGCCTCCATTTCTCCCACTATCTAGTTGCAGCAGAGTCAATTTGCATACTAATAAACGCCTAGCAAAACACAGTTGTCAAACTGACCTTGCCCGCCTCACAAGTTTGTTGGAAAATCAATAGCGTCTTTAGCCCACGCATACTGTACCTGGATCTGTTAATGAGTACATTTTAGGATTGGAGGTGATTTCTTTGTACTTGCACTTGTCTCGCATGATTAACTTATGACTGAGAGAAAAGGCATTGGCACAAAAAACCTGACTCTGAAAATCGGAGGTCTTGAAATGTGACTTGCTTTCCTGAGTCCAGACAGGCTTTGTTTTGGCTGTACCATTGCTCGTTTGCATAGCTCCTCCCTGGGAGCTGCGTCCGTCTGATCTGGGCACGTAATGAGATCCACACATGTCCTCGGTCGACCCTACTAACGGCATGAGACACTTGGCAATATTTCACCTGTCAACGCAGGAGACTCACTGGCATGCAGCACTGCTGTCTGAGAAGAAGCCCCGCCATCGATAAGGCTGTCTCTGCAAATGAAATGGAGCATGCAACATTCCACAGGTCTTGTCAGACCGCAGAGCCCGATTGAATTAAAGGGGTCTGGGGGAGCAGAGGATCAATATAAAGCCTGCCCATTTTAATAAAGACTGGCAGAGCTTCATGAATGAGAGAGCTTCTCTACAGACAGACTGACTGAGGAGCAGCAGGGACACATCTGCCACCTACTGGGAGATCAGTTTAACAGCGGTCATCTGGCATTCTGACTATAAGTGGATGCGCTCTGGAGGAATTACAGAATAGCTTTAAATGTACATATGTGTTTATATAAGGGATACTGGTGGCCTAGTGGGTGGAACTGCTACCTGGAGACCTGAGGACCGGCTACCTGGGGTCATGAGTTCAAACTCACCTGGGAGCACTACCACTGGTGTGGCCTTGAGCAAGGCACTTAACCCTTAATTGCACCAGGGGGACTGCCCCTGTAATTTCCTTGTTTTGACCCTTTGGATAAAAGGGTCTGCTATATTACCATAATGTAACATAATGTAATATAATGTAATCTAAATATTTAAATAGATAGTGGTCGTTGGACTAACCCCGTGGCAACCTCTGCCCCCTTGTCCACAGGTGCTGTACGTCCCTCGTCACTGGTGGCACTACGTGGAGTCAGTGGACCCCGTCACGGTCAGCGTCAACTCCTGGATCGAGTTGGTGAGCCCTCACCGCCCCACGACACCTATAGTTCTGAACCAGACACGCTTGGGACTCCAGAGGAGTCTCCACCGCCTCGCGGTTAAGAGTGCAGAGCGGCGAGGCCTCCCCTGACGATGGCGTCCGCGGAGCCGCGTGAGTTACGAGCGGTGAGAGTCCGGGCACGGCTGTCAAGATGATTAGTGGCCGGGCACGAGGAGAGACGCTGTGTAGCGGCGCGTCGTCTCTTGGACAAAAACGTCGTCGACGGTGTGCACCCATCCTGATGCCGCGGCGATAAGAGATGTCAGCAGCCAGGGCTCCGGCGCCATCGATTACACGAGCCGTCCGCCTACAACGTCTCCACCGGCCGAGTTTCCTAGACGGGATTTTGCACGTCGATACTGTTTTTCTTTTTGCCGCTAGAACACTTCTTTTGGCGGATCCCTGATCCTCGTTGCCAACCAGCAGCTTTTGGCTCCCTTCTGTTGGGTCGTTATCTGACGCTTCCCCCTCCTTGTTGTGTCACAGGCGACAGACGACCTGGCGAGAGTAGGGGAAGCCGTGACCAAGGCCGTGGTCTGTGCCCTGAAGACTGCACCCAGCGCTGACAACACAGACACCTGGCTCAACCCCACTGAGGTACTGTACTGAAGCACAGCTACAAGGCAGACACTGCTGAGAAGCGTCGTGTAGCTGAAGTGCAATTAGTTTGTTCTCTTTAGGTTTTTTAATATAACGCTTTTGAGTGTATTGCACTGTTATCGATAAGTAATACGTGTGTTTTTTTGTGTTCAATAAGCTTCTTCTGTAACCAACCAGCAGGGGTAGCCGATAGGAGCACAGTGTAGCCTGTGGATGAAGTCATCCAGTATTGAAGTTCTATAGCGACACACACACACACACACACACACACATAGACTGCTCCACTAGAACCCATTGTTCAGAGGAAGAAAATTTACGTTGTGAAATTTTAAACGGCTGGAAGCCGCTGCTGATTGCACCCACAATTATCATCTGACTGTCCAAAAGTGACATTGACGAGCAATGCGCCTCCACAATAGCTAAACTATTCCAAAAGGCTCTTACAAAAAGGCCCCTGGAGATATTCAGCTCAAAAAGAAAACGAGGCGCACCGCTTAGTAAAAGGACGTCATTACCATCGTTCACAATGGTGGGGAAATCACTTTAACTGAGGGTTATGGACAGGGAGAGAGAGGGTGGAGAGGAACAGAGGGACAGTTTAAACTGTGGAGAGAGTGTTTGTGTCGGATGGTTCTTTCTACAGCACCTTACGGGAGGTAGCATGAGGGCAGACACATTAGCGTGGCCGACCCCAGTGGGAATCAAACCCCAGACTGGCTGAAGGATGCCCACCGTTCCACAGGGCACCAGCACTTCAGGACTACACTAACCTTTACCCAACATTGTATGGATCCCCAGTGAGCGGCCTATGGTCTGGTTGATGCCCCGCTATTAGTATACAGTAGTGCTTTTCAGTAAGATCAGTGCTACTTTTTACATTTGAACCAAGCTGATATAAATCTACACTGAAACAGGAGAAATAACAGTCCTACTTTGGAGAGCGGCAGTACAACAGCTGTGGTGGCGTTCATCACATCAGTCAGGATCCGTCATGACAACAAGACTGGAGAAATAGGGTGGTGCTTCAGAGTAAGCAAAACAGTTATAGAACCAATATGTTCTGCTTAGTGATGGTGAACATCCTACGTCCATACATACATAGAACCACTTACTCACCTGTCTTTCTGCTCAAAGTGTGGGTGCAAGGCAGCTTCATCGACAATGCATTTTTCACAAACATAGGACGAAATGGAAAGTCTATATTTAACCAGGGAATTCAGCTTTTCTTTAACACACACAGCCAAATCTAGTCAGTGTACCAGCCTCTGAAATGTCTTTCTTGCAGGAAACAGTGTCATCCCATGACGAGAACCTGCAGTACTTGACCCTGGCGGTGGGGGCCTGTATTGACAGAAAGAGGCCCCCCCAACGTGGCAGCCATCAGCCCCGGGACCCTGAAGGAGGCCAGGGGGCCAAGCGGAAGCCTGAAGGAGGCCAAGGGGTCAAGCGGGACCACCGGGACTCTGAAGGAGGCCAGGGGGCCAAGCGGGACCCTGAAGGAGGCCAGGGGGCCAAGCGGGAACCTGAAGGAGGCCAGGGGGCTAAGCGGGACCACCGGGGGGAGGTCCAGAGGAGACCGTCGCCTGGATCCTTCACCGTTCCATTTGGTCCTCACCTCGTTGCTGTGCCCTGCACCCAGAACCTCCCACGGCAAACTAAAGTCACTGAGGGAGGGGACGTACCCAAAGGTTCAAAGTGTCTGACACAAGACCGTGACTTTTCAACGGACCGTACTGTCAGATCTGGGAGACCGGTCCACCCTGGGACACATTCCCACTGCGGGGTTTGTGAACGCAGCCCCGACAGGTGTGGTTGCTCGGTCTGTGGAGACAGTGGCGAAGGCAACACTGAGGAGGAGGACAACGTTGGCGCTGTGGCCGATGGACACGCCCCCGTCACCACCAACGACCTCCTGGAGTGCCTTGTGCACCCTGATGTTGTGGCCCTTGTCACGGAGCTGCTCTTAGCAAGGCGAAGGCCAGGCCAAAGCCTTACCAAGGCTTCATAGCCACACTACCTACCTGGAACATTGACCTCCTGTATAATTGTACAGTCAAGTATGAACCATTTAGATTCTTATTGAAAGTCACGACTGAACCAGATTTCCCAACGAGCACTTCAGCAACTCTGTTTCCGATGTTTAATTGATGAATAAGTAAAAGCAGGTAAAAAGAAAAAATTCTACATTAAGATTCTAGGGTTTCCTGATGAGGGAAAAAGGCAGACGATGTCTTAATACCTTGGTAAGTCTGTCTTATTCCCTTTCAGCTCAGGGCAGCTCTGTTAGCTGACAGGTTCGGAGATGTCAGAGGAAATCCTTCTTGGCAACCGTTATGCCTCTGTGTCAGGCAGGAAAGGAGTAGAGGACTAACAGGAGGCATCCCACTCCTTCATACCAGTATGTCATATGTCACCATATGACATAACAAAAACAAATTCATTCTAGGCTTGGGAAATAAAAATAGCTCTTGAATCAATAAACAGCGGTTGGATGAGAGGCAGTGAGGTAATGAAAGCTGGTTAGGCCATGAATGAGTAAATGTTTAAACGCCATTTTAATTGTTGCCTATTGCTTGTTTGTGTTCATCTTGAATGTATGATATGACAGAAAACCAAAATGACCATTAACAAGGTAAGATATACATTCAGGCAATACTACCTTTTTTATTTTTTTATACTGCTTCCAAATTACAAATCTACAATTCAATAAGTCCATTCGTTTTACACATTTATTTACAATACATATAAAAACATGTTCCTCAGGATTTTGTTGGTTAAGACAAATCTGTGCACAGCAGTTGATTTGGAGCAGCCTCATTCCTACTTGCCCTTGAGTTGTTTAATTAAACGTTACAGTCAAGCATTGTTTTGTCTGATTGTTCCAGGTGCAGTGCGATAAAGGCACTTCAATACTTGGGTGGTTCTCTCAATGAGGACCCTTTCACATGCAGCCTGGTGTACTATTCATTAACACTTTTAGCAGCTTAGAAAAAAGGAATGTTTAACCATATTTGACTGGTGTTTGCATTGAAAGTCAGTTTGAAAAGAAAAGGAAGGAATAGAAATACAATACAACAGTTTACAGTTATAATCAAGTACTGTAGCATATTTATAACAAAAAAAATATAACAGTAATTGCATCACTTGGTTGTGGATATGATATCTTGGCTGGGGTGTCGACTCTGGTTGGGAAAAGCCTCACAACCTTATATGACGTGACTTCAAAGCAAATTACAGTCCCACACAACAGCATTCCTAATACCTAGTGGTCACACCTTTGTGCTTGTTACCATTTTTGATCCACTGATATATATACAAAACAGTACGTGAAAGTGGGAGAAACACCTGGAGAGAGGGTGTTTTCTGGATCCGCTTAGGAAGAATAATCACTCAACTGACCACCTCCATAACCACAACTATTAGCACTAGTCTTCACAGGGGCTCAGTAGGCTACCTACAACCAGAAGAGTTTGGTCAGTGCAACAACATCCAGCGCGTTACATTTTAGTGCTCGTCGCCATTTTGTCCAGCGGTACGTCACCTTTGTGGTCCTTGGTCAGGTCAGTTTCCTCCTCCTTGATGCTGTAGGGCTTGAAGAGCTTGTCCAGTTGGTCGGGTTCCACATAGGTGTAGAAGAAGGCCATGATGGAGAAGATGATGCAGACAGCCACCAACAGGCCCGCAAAGAGAGTAAACTCCATCCACTGGAAAAGAATACAGTCAATAATAATGTTCCATAACTAGAGTAGCATTAGGACTCCCTTTTAACCTCTGCCAGGTAGACATATTTTTTCAGGAGGGCACAGAAATCAGAGAAGTAACATCTTGAATCCTATGCCAGTTAAGTAGACGCAGGGAGGTCTTTGTTAGAGGTTTGGCGCCCCCAAGTGGTATATATATATATATATATATATATATATATATATGTAAATATATACTACTTTTCGTGTCTAGTTCATTATTCTGGATATGTGTGTGGAGGAGTTCCTATGGTCTTTTGTGACGTGTATGGTGTTGAAAATCTTGACCACTTCATTCATTGTCATTGAAAATACCAATAATCGCTCGAGATGTAATCTTACCTGTTCCAGACCGGCTCCCTCTGCCACGATCAACACTATGACGTTGCCAAAGGCCACAGTCATGAGCCAGCAGGCCTGCAGCACAGACTTCATGTTGGCCGGGGACTAGGGTGGATGGAGACGCATGAGCATCAGCGAATTAGGAGTGTTGCAGTTTGTCTAAATGAGTGTACTTTGAATTGGAAAATAATCCACAGTATTGGTTACATGTGCGAAAGTATATGTTTACAATATGGTGTGAACTGGCCTAAAACAACATTGCACGTTTACGGAATGGATTGTGTTTGTTCAACCAAAACTGACAGACAATGGCGTCATGTTGCTCATTAGTATCTCCTTTAACATATTAAAACAGTTCTCATGTCAGTATCACATAACCTGCACATAGATTTCTAAGTCTATATTTTAAAAATTCCCACTTTCAAGAAAGCTGCCAGAGAAAGCCTACTATAAAGAATGTAAGTTAGTGCTAGCTCTCTCAGTCAGGTTTATGTAGTACAAAAATAAAGGAAGTTATTTAAGAGATCCTGAATCCACATAAAAACAAAGGGCCAGTAGTGTGCGTATCGATTGGGCGGACAGTGCTGGCTCTGTTGACATTCACCTGAGAGTAGGAGAACTCCAGGCCAGTGATGGAGAACATGACCTCCCCGGCGGTGAGCAGGACGTACTGAGGGATCTGCCAGGCTATGTGCACATTGTTGGCCGTCACGTCCTCCATCTTGGCAGCTTCCTCCTGCAAAGAGAAAGGGAGGTGGTGTGGGAACTGCCTCACAGAACCTGCATGCCACAAGAACAATAGCAGGCGATGGGAGTAGATGATTGTTCATCAAACATCCATATCTATTCTACACAGTAAAATAAGCCTGATATGAAAAGCATTCGTTTGAGTTTGATTCATTCATCGATCTCATAATACTTTAAATATAGCTGAATACATTTACAGTAAGTGCAGTCAAACCGATAATACGCGGTCATCTAGATATAATCAGTTAAACGGATTAGGCAAATAACGGCGATGATCTTCATCGATAGATATCTCATATCTCATAACCTGTGACTTACGCCTTTGAGAATGATAGTGTAGGAGGCTCCAAAGTCTAGCAGTCCTAAGTTGATGGAGTACTGCAGAGAGCCTGACGTACACTTGACATCTGTGTACCTGCCAGACAGGGAAGGAAGGAGAAGAGAAGAGAAGAGAGGGGAGAGAGATCAGGGAGGGGAGCGAAGAATCAGTGTCCCAGAGAAGGCAACGACTCATCGTCATTAAGTTCAGTCTAATCTAATCTTAAAGATCTTTATGTTTGTCTGAGCATGTCGTTTGAAGAATGGCTCAGTCATATCTTTTGTAGCTGTCAATGGAGAATGACTCAACTGCAGGTGATTAGGAGTCGACATAAAGACAGATGTGACATGGGCTCTGTGCAGATGTCTGTTGTTCATTCTTGGATGTGTTGTTTATCTAGAACGTGTTTTGAAGGAGCTTTGCTGTATGTTTGTGCTGACTAGACATCTGTGTATGTTTTTTCTAGTGGAATGTTTGTTGTTTTATGGCTGCAGCATGGGTGAAAGCCCAGGCTACATTTCCCACTTTGTGGAACAGTAAAGTTTTATCTTGAATATAAAATGGGAATTAGTGTGAAATAATGGATTGAGAGATCATAAAGTATTCTATTTGGGTAAAGTTCAATAAAACGTATTCACGATGCCAATCATTGTTGTCCAATTTGCCGTTATAACTTTTTGCCCTGGTCTGCATTATTTGTGTTATGTTTTTCCAAATGCTCTATTCAGCTCTACCTTAATTCGAGGAATGTGTCTGTAACTCACTCTTTTCTGTCCACGATCCTGCTGGCTGAGATGTTGTATCCAGGGGGAACGTAGAAGTCCTCTTCACCCACGGTGAGGTTCACAGCCTCGGACTGTGTGTTGAGGAACCTGTGAAACACAACAGGCAACTCTGGAAGGCCACGCATAGACCGATACGGCGTTTCTGAAAGAGCTGACATGTGCACATTACTCCTTCTCTTGGTTCCTTTTAAATGCCTGTATACATATATCTAGATTAATACTACAGTATATGCATTAAACATGTATTGTAGCACACACACATATTTTACATATCTCTGTATGATTTGCAACGATTAATCAAATTCTGACAACCTCAATGTTACCTCAGAAATGCCTGCCCATTTTCATTTTTCTCGATATGGTCCTCCACCTGGGATGAGAAGCAAAGAGAAAGGTGGTGGCAGAGTTCAGCAGCTCCTTTACCTTACTCGTCGTTGGCTAGATGTTACACAGCTTTAGTGCCTCAAATAGGTCTTAACCTTACACAACTCTTGAACATTGCTACCGAAAACAATAACTATGAACTAAAGTTGTTTGAAAATGCTGAGCTCCTATTTAGACATAGAACAAGAAAGGTGTAAAGAGCTGTGGCCTCTAGGTAACCCCGTTCAATCCGTTTATTGTACAATCAATCATGCCACATCACATCACACTCACTAGATTACATCTAAGGCCAGATGCTGCCGGATGCAAGACCAGACTGTAGGCTTTCTGCTCTGTAAAGGTCAGACTACAAAGGTGGACGCCTCCGTTCAGGGTGACCCCTACATCCAGCGTCCTACTGGGGCCTCCTAGTGGAAGGGTTTGATATCCAGCCGGGTCCTGGAAGACAGCGAGACACATAATAAAACACACAACATTAGGGGGGGGGTTAGTGATTATGGAAAGGGTTCATGTTTGGCTACGGCAGGCGGATAGTTAACTCCTCCGATTCCTGACAAAGAGGATACCCAACTGGTTAGTTTGCACGAAGTCTTGGACTGTATTTACATAACCACAGCTCACTACAAAGCTGCTAGCTAGTCTGTCATGTAATGGTCAGTCCTGTGTTATGGCATACAGTTCTTTCAACACACCTTCGGGTTTTCAGGAAAGGCACTTCCCTGATCGACAAGTTTGCTGGGCAGGCCAATAGAAAGTGAAAAACAGCACAGCTTGTGACTCTAGTTGGCGAGGGTCACCTGGTAAGAGGGAATGGGCTGTGAGAACAGGTTCACTCCTGGGACGCTGAGCGTGACGTCTCCTTCAGCCAGGTTGTAGACCTGCAAGAGGCTCTCTCCTGCGGCCGCGGGCTCCACCACCGTTTTCTAGGGCGAACAGGGGGACCACAGAACGATGCTTAGGGTGCTGTCTGTGGTATTGTGTGTGTGTGTGTGTCTGCCTGTAACAACACACTGACCACAACGTTGACCTCGACCAGGGTGGCGGCGCCAAAGGCGAGCGCTGCAAAGATCATCCCTGCGGCCATCTTCTTAAGGGGACTGGGGAAACCAGAGGGATGGAGAGCGTCTGTTTGCCATTTGTATCCTTTATTACATCCCAAGCAGAGAACCCTGATCCCCAGGCTGCCCATATGTGTATGGAACACGTGTTTAGAATCCCAAGACACAGCTTGAGCTCTCGCATGTACCTCTCGCTCTACAAAATGTCTGTGAAGGGCTGGAACGAAGACGAGGACAACGCAACACGCTACAGAAAGGTGCATTTTGTATGAATGACAGCCATTTTGTAGCGTGCAAATATAATTTCATAATTGTAGTATTTTTTATACTACTGTGAGATAATTACTGATGGCACTTTTTTTTTTTGGTCTAACATCACACCCCCTAAGCCTACACACACAAAACGATACCTGTCACTAACATGGTGTTGTTTAGTCCCTAAATAGCCAGCGCCATCGCATGACTATTGTTCCCTAGAAACAATCCCCATTAAAACGCCTTGCGTTCCTTTAAAGACAGTGTGAAGGCTAACCCCGCTGTGTTCAAACTTACGTGACGTTAATCCTGCACAGACCCATGACCGGGTACACGACGAAGTCAAAGATGGGCACAAACAGCAGGATCAGCAAAGCGTTCAGCATCTACAAGGACAGCAGGGCGAGGTAGGAAACACACCTTGAAATGGTGACTCTTTAATGAGACACTAAAAAGTCCATCCATCCATCCATTAGCTATACCGCTTATCCTATGCAGGGTCGCGGGGGGGGCTGGAGCCAATCCCAGCCGACACAGGGCGAGAGGCGGGGTACACCCTGGACAGGTCGCCAGTCTG
>JAVQIZ010043258.1:0-13109 GCA_036023535.2 Galaxias brevipinnis | reverse complement strand
ATTATTATTATTATTATTATTATTAATAATAATAATAATAATAATAATAATAATAATAATAATAATAATAATAATAAAGGGACTTACCTAACACTAGTAGTGGTGGTGTTCCCATGTAGGACTTGAACACATGACCTGTTGGTCAGCAGGTAGCAGACCTACCCACCAGGTCACCATTATCCTTCACTGTGACCATCTTATATCATCTGTAGTGTTCCGTGCACATGCAGCACGGCTGGCTTCATTAAAGGCAGCTGGAGGGGCCTCATCAGCCAATCAGAGAGCCTCCCTGTGGGTAGGAAGATGATGTAATTTCCTGTCTAAACAGGAAAATGTCTTTGTTCTGAGACTCTTCCCGGTGATGAGAGGGGTGAGCTCACTCTGCAGTCCTCTTAATCCTTTCAGAGGCACATTTCAAACAGGTAGAAGTGCTTCATAATTCCAGTGAGTTAAAGCACCTCATGTTGCATTGCCCCGACATAACACACAGCCTCCTATTTTCTCTGTGTCGATCGAATCACTTACCGAACAACATTTCAGAAAAGCATGAAACAGAGTTAGACAGCCTTGCTGTTGTGTGCGGACTGCTGAATCCCAAACGCTTAATGTTGAGAAGGGACTGAACAGCTTGTTCCTGTGAGGTCACTGTCACCCCTCGATAGCTACAAGACAGAGGATGACCCCCATAACCTCACCAACTATAACAACTCCAAGTACCGCTGACCAGCAAAGCTACACAGCTTACATGTAAGAATATTCATATCTAGCAGGTGTAAAGTTAACATTACACTGTCGAGCTACCATTTTAATTAAAAATAACTTTGAGGTATTTGACTACTTTTAAACATTACTGATGACTAGCCTAGGGGCTCATGGTTGGCATTGTTCTACACGATCCTAAAAGTATTTCCTGTGTGTGTGTGTGTGTGAGAGAGAGTGTGTGTGTGTAAGAGAGTGTGTGTGTGTGTGTGTGTGAGTGTGTGTGTGTGTGTGTGTGTGTCAGATAGCCTGCAGTAGAAATAACTCCCATTGTTGTTAAGTTTCCTACTAGCCTTAATTCAACTGATGACTGTTTTCAATCATGTTCCAATTAAAGCTGAACATGCTTTTATAGAGAGGCTGAGAGTGGTGTGTGTGTGTGTGTGCGTGTGTGTGTGTGTGTCCTGCGGCTCCTCTGCAGCATGGCTGCCCCGTCTCGCTGGCAGGGGGAGCAGGGTTCCTAATCAAACTCCTCCTGAACACAGGCACCTCCTTGGAGAAGGGCTGTGTGCCCAGGAGCAAAGACGCCAGCACCGCTTCCAGCCCACGGATTTAATAGGTGTCATAATTTATCATGTAAACCCAAAAGTGTTTCTTAATTAAGTGTGTGCCTTAATGAATTTTTTAATTTGATCCCTGTAAGTACTTTGCTATGCTAATTGCAATATTCCACACATTAGTTATCAGCTATTGCCCTTGGCTATTTGCTGCTGGAAACAGGGAAGCCCTCCATCCCCAGCTAAAGTTCATTAACTACTCCAACCCCAACAATCTACATTTGTATAGAGTGTTAGAGAGCGAGAGAGAGAAAGAGAGAGAGAGAGAGAGAGAGAGAGAGAGAGAGAAAGAGAGTGTGCGTGTGTGCGTGTGTGTGAGTGTGTGTGTGTGTGAGAGAGAGAGAGAAAGGAAGTGAAGGAAAAGACTTCCAGGATAACAGTAGACTTTTCTCATTAGTTTGATCTTCCCCTAGACACAGTCTACCCTGATGAGGACAGACTGGATGACTACACTGCCTACACCTTTAATTAGACTAGAGGACTCTACACTACACCTTTAATTAGACTAGACTAGAGGACTCTACACTACACCTTTAATTAGACTAGAGGACTCTACACTACACCTTTAATTAGACAGACTAGATGACCCTAAACTCACTACACCTTTAAGTAGACAGACTAGAGGACAGTACACTGACTACACCTTTAATTAGACAGAGTAGAGGACTCTAAACTCACTACACCTTTAATTAGACAGACTGGAGGACCCTAAACTCACTACACCTTTAATTAGACAGACTAGAGGACTCTACACTACACCTTTAATTAGACAGACTAGACGACTCTAAACTCACTACACCTTTAATTTTCTCACTGTTTTCAATGGTCTTCGCTTGAGAACACGTAAACCTAAAACTACGCTATCAAAAAACAACAAACAAACACTATGTGAAGTTAAAAATAAATCTTGACCTGTTCTTCCCTGTTGACAATTCTCACCTATACTCAGCCTTGTTTACAAATCAGTGAAGCAACCATGGTTCTACATCCTTAACTATTCCTTATCGTAGCTAACTTTAGGTCAGTGTTAGTGTATCCATGTGTCCATTCTGTTGAGTATCTTTACAGTGTTCCTGTCCATCCTGCTGAGTATCTTTACAGTGTTCCTGTCCACTCTGTTGAGTATCTTTACAGTGTTCCTGTCCATCCTGCTGAGTATCTTTACAGTCTTACTATCCATTCTGCTGAGTATCTTTACAGTGTTCCTGTCCATCCTGCTGAGTATCTTTACAGTGTTCCTGTCTATCCTGCTGAGTATCTTTACAGTGTTCCTGTCCATTGTGCTGAGTATCTTTACAATGTTCCTGTCCATCCTGCTGAGTATCTTTACAGTGTTCCTGTTCCTGCAACCAGACTCCATGTCTTACAGTGTTCCTGTTCCTGCAGCCAGACTCCATGTCTTACAGTGTTCCTGTTCCTCAGCCAGACTCCATGTCTCACAGTGTTCCTTTCCATGCAGCCAGACTCCATGTCTTACAGTGTTCCTGTTCCTCAGCCAGACTCCATGTCTTACAGTGTTCCTGTTCCTCAGCCAGACTCCATGTCTCACAGTGTTCCTTTCCATGCAGCCAGACTCCATGTCTTACAGTGTTCCTGTCCATGCAGCCAGACTCCATGTCTTACAGTGTTCCTGTTCCTCAGCCAGACTCCATGTCTTACAGTGTTCCTGTTCCTGCAGCCAGACTCCATGTCTTAGAGAGTTCCTGTAGCCAGACTCCATGTCTTACAGTGTTCCTGTTCCTGCAGCCAGACTCCATGTCTTACAGTGTTCCTCTCCATGAATCCAGACTCCATGTCTTACAGTGTTCCTCTCCATGAATCCAGACTCCATGTCTTACAGAGTTCCTGTAGCAAACAGACAGTTATCACTCACAACAATCAGCCTGGGTGATACCACCACAGCCAATTTTCACCAGACTTGCTCACCCAACATATTACATCAGACTTTTGCACACACAGATACACAGATAGAAAGGCACTTGGCTCAGCTGGGATTCAAACCAAGGACCTTCTTGCTGCGAGGCAACAGTGCTAACCACTGAACCACCATGCTGCCATGTACAGTAAACGGTTATATATAGCAAATATATCTTAGTAGAAGTTAAATTATTGTCCAGCCAGTACAAACTAACACACACACACACACACACACACACACACACACACACACACACACACACACACACACACACACAGCCACGCCCTGGTCCGGTCCCAGTGTGTGTTCATTAGCTAAGCTCTGTGGAGGCCAAAGGGACACCCAGCCATTAACACACTGAGCACCCCCTCCTCTCTCCACCAGTGCTTCATGACATTTGGACTTAATGGGAAAACTCAGCCAGGCAAACGCTGGCCTCCAAAACGCTACGCAAATGTAATTCCGCCCATATGAAGAACTTCAACAAAAAATCTGGTGACATTATCCCGCTGATGGAGAATCCGAGCATGTGCAGAGGAGATGTGTTTAATATTCACAGGCCGTTTTCCACTCTGACATTAGCACAGCAAGATAATCCTGGGCAGATTAAATTAAATGTAGGCTGCGGTATTTAAAGCAGCTATTGTTTTCATTAGTGGACAAAAAGGAATTGATATTAAAGCGCTTTGCTGTTGTCATCCCTGGCTTCTAGATGAAACATAATGTCATTCTCTCTTTAATCCCATAGCAGCAGGTTAGTATTACAGTTTTTAACTACACTTAGCCCCCACAAAATATGCATTTGTGGCATTAAAATAAACCTTTGTATTAGGCTAAAAGCAGAATGGGTATTAGTGCTTCTGCTCTGTGGGTGTGGAGGCGTGGGTTACCGGAGCTGGTGCTCCTGGTCAAAGAATAAAGAGACAGAATATCGCAGGGAGGTGATTACAACACAATGGTCCATTTGGATGATTTAACTCCCAATCCTTTGGGTTTTATATATTGCAATTGCTTTTAGGTGATGTCAACAGGTTGCAAAAAAATAACATCTGCAAATGCAGTTCATTAATGTAAGAATTGACAGCTGCTCTGTGTGGAGGACCGCTAAACATTAGACAACTTAGCGTCCATTGCTGGCTTGAGGCTTTGAAGGATGGAGGGTCCATATGTGTTTCAGTAACGTCGCATCCCCGACATGTGTTTAGCGTGTGCTGGCTTTGCAGCGTCTCTCCGACACACATGTATCTGTGTCCGTCTGCAGGCCTGTAGAGTGGCTATTCAGGAGGAAGTTTGGAGCCTCTCTTTTCTCTCTCTCTCTCTCTCTCTCTCTCTCTCTCTCTCTCTCTCTCTTTCTCTCTCTTTCTCTCTCTCTCTCATAGGAAAGCAAAGTCCAAAAATGAGATCTCATTAGTGTATCTTTATTTCTCCGAGACACAAATGAGACTTCTGTGATACTTAAATGAGACGTTGAGCTTTGTCTAATACCTCTGAAAATCTCCTCAGGAGAAAGAGTGACATATAGTCTCACATTTGTCTTCAACTGAAAAGTAAAGGAGATCTCAAAATTGTTTCAAATGAGTCTCATTTATATTTCCAAGTATTTATGACAAGTATTTTTTATCTCAATCAAAGCTCATCCAAGTCTCAAAATCAAGTTCTCTTTTACTTCACTTATTTTGCTCTTAAGAGGCCTTTTGGAGCAGGAAGTCAGAAACAAACGAGCACAAATAAGACAAAATTAAGACCTAATTTATTGCTCCTAGACAACGAGACATAGAATTTTTCCTCTGGGTTCTCTCTCTCTCTCTCTCTCTCTCTCTCTCTCTCTCTCTCTCTCGCTCTCTTTCTCTCACCTTTTTTTTTTTTTTCCCTGTCTTGCCCCAACTTCCCATCTCGGGGGGCAACCCTCGACCAGTCTGCCGCGGCTGATCAAGCTGTTCCAACAACTGGAAGACATCACAAGTGAAACACTCATTATTTTAATTTGATGCTAATCATGTGTTAACGAGACTAATCCTCACAATGATTCAGGTAATTTGCTTAATGGCTGCCCAGAGTCCAGATCACAGTAATCAGTCACGTTTGATAAGAAACCATCAGGTAAAAGAGGTGGAGGCGCAAGACACGGAAAGACTTAGGAGGGAGGAACCTCACAGTCACATGCTAGTTCACCCCACTCGCTAGCTAACCTCCTTGTCTTCACATGGGGGGTCGCTAGCATACTAACCTTTACGTTTAAAGGTGTCAGCTACAAGCTCGCTAACCTCTTAGCTTTGAAATGTTTGTTGGCTGTACGGATAACCCGCAGCATTGACGTTGGCCTACAAGCTAGCTTGTTTACACTATGGCAAGAAAATCACTGCTATCTCGCAAACAGGTCAGATGTGACATGCTAGCTAGCTTGCTAAACTAAAAACTACTAGTCTCTTAGCGTGCAAGCCTGTTAATATTAATATCTAATTTGTACTGATTCATTGACATATTTCATGTTGTTTTTTTTAATAAGCTTAACTAATAGTAAAAGGAACTACAATGGTTTTAAAGCCAATTATTTACTTTGTCAACCCTTTGAGTTTAAAGGGACACTTTAAGGGGAGAATAGAGGAATGGCCTCTGCTCTGTTTAGGACACGGACAGCTCTAATAAACAATTCTCTACCTCTCTCTCTCTGCCTCTGGGTGTATCCCCTCCACCCCCCCCCCCCCACCCCCACCCTGTCCCTAGAGATCAGAATGTGAAAGCTCAGATCTGACAAATGGTTTGCTGTATAATGACCTGTGAACGCTAACAAATATAAATCGCTTTTCTCTTGCATTTTTACTGTCATCAAAACAAATGCTCATTATCTTTTTATGAGGGATTGTGTGAATAGTAAACACTCCCTAATTACACCCATCACAAATGCAAATGTGTGAATTAAAGAGCGGGGAGTAGTAAAACAACAATGGCGCAACATTCCCGCAGAGTGAAACAGTAGTTATTCAGCCTCCAACGAGCTTTTATGTTTTGAATATCTTTCTACATTTCACATTATTTAAACGCCTTGTAGAACATTCAGAAGTCGGGTTTGTTTTATTGAATGGGATTATTATCATCCATTACCCCAGGTGGTCTTAAGCCTCCCATTAACCTCTTCACAATTATTCACCTCCTTCATTTGCATATTACCCAGCAAAGCAAACAAACAGTGCAGGAAGCCTTTTAAAAACAATGGTGCTCGTGGCTAATCTCCATCAGACAGCGCTCTAGCCTTCTCATTTGTCACCTCAATCGGGGGATAACCTATATTTGTCCAGTAATCGGGGCTAAAGCATGTCACATGCCTTTACATGGACGCTCCCATTGTTCTGGCTGAGGGCTTAGGCATGTCAGAGCGAGGTGAGTGACAATAGACTTACTCTCTGGATGGAGTGACCTCTGGGCCTCTGGGCCTCTGGACCTCTGGGCCTCTGGATGGAGTGGCCTCTGGGCCTCTGGACCTCTGGGCCTCTGGGCCTCTGGATGGACTGGGCTCTAGGCCTCTGGACCTTTGGACCTCTGGGCCTCTGGGCCTCTGGACCTCTGGATTGAGTGGCCTCTGGACCTCTGGACCTCTGGATGGAGTGGCCTCTGGACCTCTGGATGGAGTGGCCTCTGGACCTCTGGGCCTCTGGACCTCTGGGCCTCTGGATGGAGTGGCCTCTGGGCCTCTGGACCTTTGGGCTTCTGGGGCTCTGGGCCTCTGGATGAAGTGGCCTCTGGGCCTCTGTACCTCTGGGCCTCTGGATGGAGTGGCCTCTGGGCCTCTGGGCCTCTGGACCTCTGGGCCTCTGGGACAGCTGAGCCAAGATGACAGGGTGACCCCCAAACATGAAAGGATGACCTCTATCAAGGACAGGATGACCTCTACCTAGGACAGGGTGACCTCTACCTAGGACAGGGTGACCCCCAACTATGACAGGGTGACCCCCAACTATGACAGGATGACTACCTAGGACAGGATGACCTCTACCTAGGACAGGATGACCTCTACCTATGGCAGGGTGACTCCTAGCTATGACTCTGCTCTAAGGGAATTCTTAGTAGTCAGAAGTGGGGTCACAGTTACAGACACAGCAGTATTTGTCTCTCTGTCTATCTGACACACACACACACACACACACACACACACACACACACACACACACACACACACACACACACAGAGCGAGAGATACAATCAAAAGATACTCTCTGACACTCTTTCTTTCTCTCTCTCTCTCTCTCTCTCTCTCACACACACACACACACACACACACACACACACACACACACACACAGAGCGGGGCGTTTGCTGTGTGTTATCCCTGTCTCTATGTCCGATAAAGCTTACAGCGAAGCTCTCTGTAACTTTCATCATATTATGGTTTCACCTCTTCCCCACAGATCTGCCTGGATTAGACCACTGTAATCTACTAGATGGATTATTAACCTTTCCCTTCTGGTCACACCCCCTGGTGAGGTGGGAATGTGCCTTTATGATGTAACAGTGCTGCGGAAAGCTAGTTCTAGATCCATGATTGAATGGATTCTATGAGTTTGAATAAATGCAGGTGTATGAGGGCATGAAGGGAGGAAGGGGGGTGGGGAAGGGTGCTTTGGGTTTGTACTTTCCAACTGTTTGAGGACTACTAGTTACATTACAGTCTGAGGACTACTAGTTACTTTACTGTTTGAGGATTACTAGCTACGTCACTGTCTGAGGACTACTAGTTACTTTACAGTCTGAGGACTACTAGTTACTTCACTGTCTGAGGACTACTAGTTACTTCACTGTCTGAGAACTACTAGATACTTTACTGTCTGAGGACTACTAGTTACTTTACTGTCTGAGGACTACTAGTTACTTTACTGTTTTAACCTGTCTCTGATATAATTACACACTTAGAGAATATATGACTAAAGCTGAAGTACGGAGGTCTATCTCTTTCTCACTCTCTTTCTCTTTCACTCTATCCGTCAAAAAATTTCAAGATTATTGTCCATCTGTCTATTTCTCCCTCTCTCTATCTCACTCACTCTCTCACTCTTTTTATCAAATTTTTTCATTTATTTTTGTCTGTCTCTCTTTCGTATCTCTGTTTCTCTCTGTTGCTCTGTCTGTGCTTTGGCAGAGTACAGGCTCCGGGGGCTAAGAGAGCCCTCTTCTGGCTGCTCGAGGTACTGCACCCCCTCCTCAGCAAACGGAGCTTAGTGATTCTGTGTCCGCTCTTCTCCGCAGCTCAAAGTAAACACGTCCTTCTTCTCCATACTTTGACCCAGCATGAATTATAAATCTGCAACATATGAAAGTTCCAGGTCATCTCAATTCCATAAGCTAAAAAACAACAACAGTCAACCCCAAAGAGGATGAGTTGGAAAGCAGCTTCGCATGCTAAGAAGCAGCCTAAGAGGACTCCAATCAAAAGAGAGCAATTATGATAATGAGGTCAGGAGGCTATGACATGCTGCTGCCACTAGCCTGGTCTGGCCTAGCCTAGCCTGGTCTGGCCTAGCCTAGCCTAGCCTGGTCTGGCCTAGCCTAGCCTGGCCTGATAGGACAGTATAGTACCAAGCAGTGCTTCTGAATCTTTTTTGGTGTCAGCGCCCTACAAGGAAAGCTACATCTGCTCCAGGGAGTTGCTGACTAGAATAGTACCACCTTCAGGGCAGCAAAGATTAGCACATTAAAACGACTTAATAGAAAATGAAACTGCTCTATATACCCCCTTATAGCATGAGAAACTGTTTACTATGGGTAAGTATATAGTCACATAAAAATCATGGGTTGTGATATTAACAGTAATAGTAATCATCATGGTGATATTAACAGTAACATATTAACCATCATAGAGATCAAACTACACACACAACAATGACTTAAGATTCACATTTCAACACCGTCATTTATAGAAAGCATTTCTGAGATAAAGGTCCACCTTTATGTTTGGCCCACCTCAAACAGACAGGCACACACCAACAGGACAGAAAGGGTCAGAAGACACTGTTGGGTTCAGGGTTCACAGGCTAGAGAGAGAGAGAGAGAATGAGAGAGAGAGAGAAAGAGAGAGAGAGAGAGACTCCTGAGACCAGCTGAAAGAGGCTGCAGGTCACAACAGGATTACCGTTACAGTAAACACGCAAACAAATAAACAGAAAATGTCAACCCCATGCTAAAGGCTAACACAGGCTAACATATTTACCTTCTGTGGAGAGAGCTCCGCCCAGCAGGGCCGGTAGTCGTGGCGACGGCGGTTTGATGTCACCTTGCTGTCACAGCAGACTGTAGCGTGCGGAGCAGCAGCAGCTCTTCAGCACACACAAACTCAAACAGCTGTTCCTGGGTCAAAGGTCGGCAGGCAAGCTGCACACGCCTCCATCAACTGTTTAAACATCAAAGAGTCATGACATCATCATTAGCAGACAGGAAGTAGAGGACATAGATTAAACACTGAGGAAGACTCTGAGGAAGCAGGGGATTTAAAAGAGAAGGCTGAGGAAGCCTGAGATTGTAATAAGAAGACGATGAGGAATGACACATAGCTCTTTTTCTAAACAGGCACAGAGGAGGGCAGTTTGCTATGAGCAGGGCAAAGGGCAAAGGGCAAAGGCAAACCCTAATTGCACGTCCCTGGTACAGCCAGTCTCTTTCTGTTCAGATCTTACCAGGCCTTCCATCCCTCCATCAGTCTCCAACAGACCCTAAGCCTGGCTGGGCCGCTATCTCTGGACGGGCTGGCTGCCTGTGGGGCTGGGGGGTATGGGGGGCGCGGGGGGGGGCAGTCATAACCCAGCGTGTGCACAGCTCTCCCTGGCCTCCCTGGTCTCAACTCCACTCTCATAGTAATTGGCTTCCTTTTTAGAAGGGAGTGGCTCTGATCTGATCTGGCTTGATAAGTGCTTACACAGCAGCAGCCATTACCCTGGGGCCACACTGACCATCTCTCCATCTCTCCATCTACCTCTCCTTCCATCTCCCCATCTCTCCATCCATCTCTCCATCTCTCCATCTACCTCTCCTTCCATCTCCCCATCTCTCCATGGAAATCACCATCTCTCCATGGATCTCAACATCTCTCCATCCATCTCTCCATCCATCTCTCCATCTCTCCATCCATCTCTCCATCTCTCCATTTCTCCATCCATCTCTCCATCCATCTTAACATCTCTCTATCCATCTCACCATCTCTCCTAGCCTGAAAACAAAGAGAAAGAGAGAGGAGAGAGAGAGAGAGAGAGAGAGAAAGAGAGGTAGAGAGAGAGAGAGAGAGAGAGAGAGAGAGAGAAAGAGAGGTAGAGAGAGAGAGAGAGAGAGAGAAAGAGGATGTTCCCCTGGGGGTTGGGGGGGGTGTTCCAGTCAGTTTGTAACAGGAGCTCACTGGCCAATGGAGCTCCAACCTGCGTCACTTTGGATTCCTGCAGACCCTTCCAGATCCCCCCCCCCCCGGCCGCCCTGCCACCTCCCTCATCACCCCCTTACCCTCCCCCGTCACCCCTCCTCCCTCCCTCCCCCTCTCCACAGGCATGGGAGTGGGAGAAATGGCAGCCACTCTATGGAACAACATGCAGCCCAGACAAGTGATTGATTCCCACCTAATTCCCTCAAATAAGCTGTATCAGGATGAGGAGAGGGACTGACAGCGGGAGGGAGGGAGGCGGGGGGGAAGAGGAGGGGGGAGGAGAGGCGGCGGAGATTAAGTGTGCCACCCTGTGTCAGGTAAACTCTGGGCTTGTAGCTAACAGGACGTGTCAGGGTGGCCCAGGGTTTGCCTGTCAGGAAGAAGGGAGGCAATAACAATGGGCTGCAACATGGCCGCCTCCAAATCTGCTGAGGGAGGGAGGGGAGGACGGAGGGGAGGGAGGGAGGGAGGAAGACGTCCGTGACACGTCTCCCTAACAGGCCTCTAAGAAGAATGTGAGGCTGTAGCTCGTGGCCCAGAGGCCCAAGAAGAAGAGAGAGAACTTCCTGTGCTGTGTCCAAATCCTGTGTCTCTTCTTACTCCACACAGCTTCATGGAACAGTGTGTGTGTGTGTGTGTGTGTGTGTGTGTGTGTGTGTGTGTGTGTTTGTGTGTGTGTGTGTGTGTGTGTGTGTGTGTGTGTGTGTGTGTGTGTGTGTCATAAAAGTTAGAATAATGATAATGAACAATAGGATCCACTGGACAGATCTTGTATAAACTAGTAAAATATCAAGCTAGTGAAATAACAAGCTAGTGATATATCACGCGTGAAATAACACGCTAGTGAAATAACAAGCTAGTGATATATCAAGCAAGTGAAATAACAAGCTAGTGAAATAACAAGTTAGTGATATATCAAGCAAGTGAAATAACATGCTAGTGAAATAATAAGCTAGTGATATATCAAGCTAGTGAAATAACAAGCTAGTGATATATCAAGCTAGTGAAATTACACGCTAGTGAAATATCAAGCTAGTGAAATAACAAGCTAGTGAAATTACAAGCTAGTGAAATATCAAACTAGTGAAATAACAAGCTTGTGAAATGTTCTTTTCCCAAGCCATGCATACCGGTTTGTTTGTTTGCTACATCAATTAATGAAAACTAAAATGTGTGTGTGCAGAGGGTGTGTGTGTGTGTGTGTGTGTGTGTGTGTGTGTGTGTGTGTGTGTGTGTATGGATCTTGGATGTTGTAAAGAGTATCATGAAAATGTGTGTGAACAACAGCAGCATCTGATCTGGCCCCCTCAGCTGAGACCAGTCTGCCCATTACACCCCCCCCCCCTCCCTCCCCCCAGAATACCAATTGCAGTAATGAGTCAGTTAATGTGCTAAAACGCCACTGAGCAGAGAGACAGAGGGGAGGGGGAGAAATGGGAGGAGTCCAAAAGAGAAGCAGACATAGTGTGTGTGTGTGTGTGTGTGTCTGTGTGTGTGTGTGTGTGTGTGTGTGTGTGTGTGTGTGTGTGTCTGTGAGTGCGTGCGCGCGTGCGTGCGTGTGTGCGTGTCTGTGTGTGTGTGTGTGTGTGTGTGTGTGTGTGTGTGTGTGTGTGCGTGCGTGCGTGTGTGTGTGTCTGTGTGTGTGTGTGTGTGTGTGTGTGTGTGTGTCTGTCTGTGCGTGCGTGCGTGCTTGCGCGTGCGTGTGTGTGTGTGTGTGTGTGCAGGCTGTGCGTTGCTGCGGCGCCACCCTGGCAGTGTGCGTGACTGATGGTGCGTCTGACAGCCGCCTCCCTACGCCTGTCCGCTTTAAGAGAGAAAGCCCGCGCTTTAATTACAAAGGGCACATCGGACATGAATCACCCAGGGAAAGGAGGAACTGGAGAGAAAGGCAGAAACAAGGAGAGAGAGGTAGATAATGAGGAATGGAGAGAGAGGGGGGGCAGAGAGAGAGAGAGAGAGAGAGAGAGACAGATAGAGAGAGAGAGAAAGGGGGAGTCTTGTTCCTCACACAGCTGACAGCATCCACAGGCAATGGAGACACTTCAGTGGAAATGATCAGGAAAGGTCAAGGGTCATTGTGTCAATAAGAGACTCCCGTTGACCAGACAGCAGCTATCAGTTACCTTCCATTGGATCTTACACTGAGCTGTTGATGTTTAACCTTAGTTCAATGTCTACCAGTGGTTTAACTACAGTACACTATATAATAGATACTAAATGATTACCACTCCACACAAGCAGCAGGAAGTATTATACAATAGGCGTTTAGCCTTTACTAGAGTATGCTATATTAGCAGCCTGTAGGGCTAGTGCATTTGGTTGGAAAAGATGCCTCTTGATAATGTCCACGTGTTGTTCAGAGAGACCGGCACCACTATGACTCTCAGACGTCCATTATTTAGCCTGTGACTCAGTCAGTGACACGTCCAGAGGAGAGGGGAGAGGAGTGGAGAGGAGAGGAGGGGAGAGGAGAGGAGA
>JAVQIZ010043214.1:0-11290 GCA_036023535.2 Galaxias brevipinnis | reverse complement strand
CCCCCCCCCCCCCCAGCGCCATTGTTTATCCTTCAGTCAGTTTACAATGTTTAGAATATTGGACTGGGTTCCATTCTATTGTTCCCATGCTACAGGGCTGAGTTCCCATTGTTTGTGCTCCAGTGTTCCATCCCACTCGGTTCCCATTCCATGATGATTGCCAGCGCGGCTGATGGTACTGCTTGCTGCGGAGGGGACTGTGGTGCTGCACTGGGGTCCGATCTCAGCCAGGCTCCTCTCTTCTCCTCACCCCCCCCTCCTCCTCCTCTTCGCCATTGTTCCGCTGCAGCCTGCAGTCCTCCGTCCCATTCATATTCCGCCGGCCATCTCTGGCTCAGCGCGTCTCTGCTCTGCCACTCTGAGCCCGTTTGTCTGTCCGCGGGCCTCCGTGTCTGTGTGGATATGTGTGTGTGTGTGTGGGGTGGGGGGCGTAGGTGTGTGTGAGGTTGGTTGTGTGTGGGTGGGTGTAGGTGTGTGTGAGGTTGGCTGTGTGTGCGTGGGTGTGTGTGGGTGAGTGTGTCTGCTTATGTGATGGGGACTGCAGCAGCCAAGTCAATGTGTTTTAGTGTGAATGTTAAATTAAAGAGTATATGTGTGTGTGAGTGTGTGTGTTGGCATGATGGTCGGCACCCGCCCAATATGTGAGCCTGTGATTGTGTATTTGGATAAGCTGGTGTCTCTTTGTGCTCAGTGAGCTGGTGTGTGTGCAGGTGCAATGTGCTGGGGTATGTGCGATGAGTTAGTGTGTGTCTGTGTGTGGGTGTGTGCCTGCATTGAGCGAGTGTGTGAGTGTGTATGTGTGTGTGCCTGTTATGAGCTAGTGTGTGTGTGTCAGTCTCACGTGTGCAGGATAAGTAAAGTGTAGAGGAAAACCCAAAAAGAAAGGAAGGGAGCACGTCAACCCCACCACCCCACCCCTCTAACAGCATCCCCCTGCACCTCCCCCTCCTCCCCCTGGGGAGGCCTCCACACTCTGCAGGGCACAGCTTTGTACACGGCCTGCCTTAACAAGCCCCGCTATCAGACCCAGCACTCTCTCCAGGGACCCTGGCTATCCTGGCTATCTGCATCGGCATGCCGCAATCTCGCCCGCTGCGGATGGGGGGGGGAACGAGAGGACGGGATGGACAAGGTTTTTACTCCCCCTTGACATCTCTCATGGTCAGGGACATTTGTTGTTATTTTATTTATTTATTTTTTTTTATATATAGTTCCAGTGTGCTGTAAAAAAGCAGGCTCGGCAGAGAGTCTAATCGAACAAAGAATATTAAGATGAATAATAGACTGAAATAATCGGTTTAAATCATGCTTGGTCATAAAAATGAAGTTATAATGTGACCTCTTTACAGTTACCAACTGTATCACAAGTAACAAAGGACCATCTAACAAAGGAATTATGGTCTCAACTCTCCGGACCTGTATGCCTCTCTTTACAGTTGCACTGAAATGACAAGAGGCAGACACATAAAAAAGTAAATATCTATTTATAACCAAGGCCTTGGAGGGTATTTTTCATTCCAAGTCAATGTATATCATCAACACTGTCAGAAAAAAACATGGCTGCTGGGTATTCAAACTCAACACGTGCACATATCTTCATACATGCATGCATGCCCAAGTAATGTACATTTTGGGTAGAAGAAACAGCTGCCATTTTGTGTCACAGCAGCACTAATTCTTTCTAATTGGCTTTGACGTCTACTCCTAGTTTATCATAACCCCCCGTCCCCCGTCCCCGTCCCCCTGTCCCCGTCCCCCATCCACATCCTCCTCCCACTTCTCTACACAGAAACCAAACTCCAACTGACCAATTTGTAACCCACAATTTGTTTTGGCTTGTTTGTTCTACATTTTTTCATTTATTTATTTATTTATTTTACCGCCGTCCACTTTACAGCGGACCGCTTCAAACTCAATTTTCTGGGTCGTTTCACGGCGCTATCACGTAAGAGCTCTACCAGGTGTCCCAATCTAATCTCAGTGAACGCCGCCTGTGTGTGTTCTCGCCGGTTTACGGCTCCACCGATTTTTCTAGTGTTGTGGTTTGTAGTTGGGCAGAGAGTCGTAGTAATAGTAGCATTGTCTCCCATTCAAGAGACCAGGCGTTCTAAAACGTTGCCTCATTCACGGCCAGTGTTCCAATCCCACGCACTCCATTGAGCTAGCCAGGTTCCATTCTGCCGTGCGCCGTTCCATTATGCATGCGCTGTGCTCTATGCAGCGCGGGGAGACACTTCTCGCCAACGCCACTCAGGCTTATCACTGCTGCAGTCAAAGGAAACGCGCACGGGATGGAGAAATTGAAAAGCTTAGCGGGTTTGGGGATGGAAACGTACCAATGCTAACCTCGGTATTCCAATCAACGTCACGCAAATTGACTGAGCCATATATCCCAAGCTCAGTGTGGTTTAAGCTGTTCCCCCTTGTATCACTCTATATCACTGTGTTGCTCTCTGCCATTTCCCTTTCTTTCTTTCTTTCTTTCTTTCTTTCTTTGTTTGTTTGTCTGTTTCTTTCTTTCTTTCTTTCTTTCTCGTTGTTTAAGACTCATATTAAACACACACATACAAACACACACACCCACACACAAAGAAGCACTTTAGTAAAGAGATATCTTCCCTTGATGTCAATATCTAAGAGCATAGGATGGTCCAATGTGGCACATAGACCGCTCTCCAAACTTCACAGCAGCCTCCATAGCCTTCAAAGGAGATACCAGGTCTAATTCATGTAGGACCCAAAATAGAGTGGTTTATTCTCCCAGAAGAGAAGATTGCAACTATACTAAGCACACACACACCCACACACACACACACACACACATTAGCTATTGCCATCTACTTCTCACTATTGTAGAAAATAATCCACTTTCCACTTTGGGCTTGAATAATACCATGACCTTTATACAGTTGTTATCGTCACGTTAACATCTGAATGCAGTGCAGTACCTAATCTAAAGTTGTTCCTATCATAGCTGTGCTTAGAGCAGTGCTATGGCAACACTGTTTGGAAATGAACACCACAGACAAACAACGGTATTGTTTTCCACCCTCTGTTGAAACAAAGTGTTTCAGTTTACATTTTTTTTCCCAAGGACACCGCGGTGCTTCAAATGTAGCTAAACATCTCCCATCTGTTTTGTCTGCTGATCAAATCTTTCACTTGCTACTCCAGTTATTTCCATTTTTCTTCTTGGTTCATCTATTTATATGTACGTAAAGTCAAAGCTCTAGTAACAAACCAAAGCATAGAGTAGAAACACAATCCCTGGTGAAAAGTGAGAATAAGTGATGAGTTGAGCTAAGCTGACTTTTCTCAGCCATCCAGTGAGAGAATGTTAAAGGTAACATCCCCGGCTATCCATTTCTAGAAAGAAGCAGTCGTTTAAGACATTTCATTTGAATATGAGATGGGTAGCAAAACAAGGTTTTCACGAAATATTCACAAGTTATTCAATGTAACTGTAAAATATAAATAAATAAATATAAATATATTTATATGTATATGTACGACGGGAAATCTGTGTCCTTTTTTGATGGATACCTAAACTCTATGTGGTCTTGACCTTGATTTGTTCCCTTAAGGTTTTATGATTATATATATATATACAGCAGTAATGGACCAGGGTGTGTTTTGGTCACTTTCTTAACATACACACATCCACTCCTTCCTTGGCGACCAAACTGTGAGTCCCCCCATACAGTGTGAAGCGCTTTGGGTGACTAGAAAAGCGATATATCTAATGCCATCAATTGTAATCAATGAATTCCATGTGCCCCGTGCGTTCTCTCTTTACCTGCATGTCCACCAGCGTAGCGTTGGTCAGGCTCTCGTTGATGAACACGTGCACCAGGGCGGTGGCGCACAGCGAGGGCACGCCGCTGTCGTTGACCCTCACCACCAGGCGATGGAGCCCCCGGTGGCGTCTCTCCAGCGGCTCGGCCAGCGTGATCACGCCGCTCGCCTGCTCGATCTCAAACAGCCGGAAGGGGTTCCCCCCGACCAGGGCGTAGTGGAGGTCCGCGTTAGGCCCCGTGTCCTCGTCGGCGGCCGACACCGTGCGCACGATGGTCCTGGCGCTGCTGGCGGGCGGGAGGAGCGTGTAGGACTCGTTGGCGGGCGAGGTGACCGAGGGAGCGTTGTCGTTCTCGTCTGTGACGATGAGGGAGACGGTGGCGGTGGCCGTCTTGCGGGGCTCCCCGCCATCCACGGCGCGCACGCAGAACGTGTAGGAGGCCAGCGTCTCACGGTCAAATGACACCGACGAGAAGATGGTGCCCGTGTTGTTCTCGATGGAGAACACCTCCTGGCGTTCCCTCTCTTCCTCTCCTCCTCCTCCTTTCTTGTCGTCCTCCCTGTCCATCTCCACAAACAAGCTGAGCTCGGCGTTCTCTCCCTCGTCGGCGTCGGTGACCGTCACCATGCCGACGGGGCTGTTGGCGAGGAGGTTCTCTTTGACGTAGAACGTGAACACCTCTTGCACGAACTTGGGCGTGTTGTCGTTGCGGTCCGTGACTTGCACGACGACGGTGGCCGAGCCCTGCAGGGAAGGGGCGCCCTTGTCCTTAGCGATGACCCGGAACTCATAGCGCTCCTGCTGCTCACGGTCCAGAACCCCCGTGGCACGGATGTCCCCGTTGTCGGCATCGATGTAGAAGGCCCCGTTAACGGACGGGTCTAAGGAGTAGGCGATCTCGGCGTTCTTGCCACTGTCGGCGTCCGTGGCGACCACCGTGACAACCCTCTCGCCGGGGGAGTTGTTCTCGGCAAAGTGGATCTCCACCAGGTTGTGGGCGAAGGCGGGCGCATGGTCGTTGATGTCCACCACGCGCACCATCAGAGTGCTGTTACTGGACAGGCTGGGGCTCCCGGAGTCTACCGCTACGATGGTGACACTGTAGTCCTTGGTGGATTCGTAGTCCAGCAACGCTGAGGTGTGCAGGAAGTACTTCTTACGGTTCCTGTAACAAAGGCAGTTAACACACATCTTCATGTCAGTGAAAACACGTTTGTGTTCTGTAGACAAACGTCAATTCTGCAGGTAAATCATTTTACCTCTAATGAAAGTATACTTTTTTATTGTAAACCATTCTTTCCATTGAAACCATTTAAATTGGCCTTGATTTTACCGCAATTATTTTTCTACTTTTTTAATAGACGGGTGTTAATTGTAGCCCAAGCAATTGCCCTGGCACATTAAAAACAAAAAGATTTTTTTCATTTCTTTTCAAACCTCATTACAATCTTTTGAATTCTGTGTTTTGCGTGTGTTGCTTTTTTTTAAAGATACATTTATTTCTCCATGTATTTACCGGTCGAAGGCTTCGTCTGCAGGAAGGGGCGGGAGCGCTGTCTCTCCGGCGGGCTTCAACGTGAACGGCACGTCTCCGACCACCGTGCACGTCACGGCTCCATTTTCCCCTTGGTCCCGGTCGGACACCTGCACCAGCGCCACCGGCGTATCCACCAGGACGTTCTCCGGCACCAGAGCAGCTCCGTCCCGCACGGGAATCCGCCCGATCTTCCTGATCTCCACCACGGGCACGTTGTCGTTCTCGTCCCGTACGGCCAGCACCACGGTGGTGCGGTCGGTGCGTGGCGGCTGGCCCCGGTCCCTTGCCGTCACCGTGAACCTCAGCTGGGCCACTTCCTCACGGTCGATCCGGTGGAGCACGCTCAGCCAACCCGTGGCCTCATCCAGACGCAGCAGGCGGCGCACGGACTCCGTGGCGGCGCCGAACACGTACTCCACCTGTCCGTTCACGCCCACGTCGCGGTCCGACGCCCTCACCTGGAGCACGGGGGTCCCCGGCGGGGCGTTCTCCCCCATCTCCGCCTCGTACACGGCCCTCTCGAAGCGCGGGCTGTTGTCGTTGATGTCGGTGATGGACACGCGGAGCAGCGCCTGGGAGGAGCGGGGCGGCGTGCCTCCGTCCCGGACCCTCAGGACCAGCTCGTAGGTGTCCCTCTGTTCCCGGTCCAACGGGCCCTTCACGATCAGCTGGGGCTGCTTCTCTCCGTCAGGTGTGTCGGCCACCTGGAGCTCGAACACGCTGCTCCTGGCCCCGCCCGCTCCACCAGGCTCACCAGTTCTGCTCCTTCTGTCTGCTGCTGCACCTCCTGCCACGCCTCCTCCTCCTGCTGCAGCACCTCCCATTGGCCCGCCGCCCGGCGTTCGTCTCGTTGACCCCGGCCCGCTGCTGCTTCCGGCGCCGCCGCTGCTGCTGCTGCCAATGCCGCCATCTTGAATGAGCTCGTAGCGGTCGATCCCGTTCCGGCCGAAGTCACGGTCGGTCGCCGTGGGCAACAGGTACAGGGTCCCGATGGGGCGGTTCTCCTCGACGGAGAGTGTGAGCACAGGCGAGGGGAAGGACGGGGTGTTGTCGTTGATGTCGGTGATGACCACGCGGCCCTCAAACAGGTCCACCCAGCTCTGCAGCGGGCCGATCACAGACACCTCAAAGTCCAGGAAGCACTCGTTCTCGTCGAAGATCATCTTGCACTGGGGCAGCTTCTCGCGGTCGATGCGGCGCTGGCTGGTGGTCAGCTCGCCCGTCACGTTGTCGATCTTCAGGAACTCAGAGCCGCTCTCCAGGGCAAAGGTGACGTCCCCGGTCCCCGTGCCAGCCGTCAGGCCCAGGTCGGAGGCCACGTTGCCAATCTTGACGTCAGGTGGGCCCTCCTCGGCCACCCGGTAACGAAGAGCCGACTCGCCGACCGGTAGCTGAGTCAGCAGCTGCAGCAGGAAGAGCACGAGGCTGAGTCGCTCCGCTGCTGCTGCTGCCGTGGAGGAGGAGGAGGAGTGCACTGCACCAAGCCTCCGCATAGCTCCCTTCTGTTTCTCCCTTCTCACTATGTTAGGATTTAAATTTTTTTAAATATTGAAATGCTTTACCTTGGCTCACTTGTCTGTCTTTCTTTTGCTTTCTTTCTTCTCTTTGTGTTTGTTCTTCCTACCTCGTGTCTACTCTCTTTGTGTTGCCTGGCTGTGTCTCTATCTCTCCTCTCCTCTCCCTCCCTCCCTCTCTCTCTGCAGTTTCCTCTGCCTGAGGTCCGGGAGAGATCTTCAGAGCACTCTGCGCCGTTCACACTGCAGCGCTCTTCAAGGGAGAGCGTTCTCCTTTCCCTTCTCTTTCGATTCTCTTTTTAACTGCTTTTTTTTCCTTTTTACTGTAATTCCCCTGTGCGGAGTATTGTTAACTGTACAAAGCTATCAAAAAATACATCCTGTAGAGAAATAAAGAAAACTAATTTCTCCGCAGCAAATTAATCCACTTTCTCTCTCTCTCACATGCTGTCTTTAACAGTAAAAATATCCCGTCCGGTCTCAAGAGGAGCCTTATCAGTTGATTAGGTCCTTAGTAATTTTTCTTTATTCCGGTTTCGCTCGGGACAAGAGATTTGCTCTCGTTTCACAGTAAAAACTGTCTGCAATGCAGTAGCACACAAAAGGAAACTGTCCAACACTCCAGCTCCGGACGCCAAAGAAATTAACTCGTATCCCTAAAGCGCAAAGACGATTGGTGGAAAACAATAAGGCTTACATTTGCCTTCTTACCTATAGTCAATGTCAGTAGTCCAGTCTTCACTCTTTGAACTGCGTCTGTGCTTTTCTCCCCGCAGTGAAACAAGCAGCATGCCAAGCCGTTGAATTCCTCCACGCAACTTGTGAAACAATAGTGCTTTTCAGAACGAGTTCCCGGGATAGATAGAATTGTCGTTACCATTTAAAAACAATGCCTTTTCAAAAATAGGTAGAAGAGATAAAAGAGTTTTCGATACAACTAAATCGCTTGCCTATGTGTATTTCCGTGAGCGCTTGTGGGGATGTTTCGGTAATGAACTGGCTGAAATGCGTCTTTTCCAAGAGTCCCGCATTCTCTCGTTCTCCACTCGCGCCTCCTCCTCCCTCACTGTGAGTGTGTATGTGTGTCTCTCTCTCACTCTCCCTCACCTGCACGTTCTACTGCACTGCTTGTGCGCGCGGGCTCAAATGATGCTGCAGTCTCTCTCTCTCTCTCTCTCTCTCTCTCTATCTCTCTATTTCAATACTCCGTTCACTGCAACATTTCCCTGGCCGCGTAACTCGATCGCCCAGCGGTAACTGGATAGGCAGAGGCGGTGTTGGGTCGCGGTGTGTGTATGTCGGTTACGGCGGGGACAGACCTCTCCTCCCCTTGTCATAAAGAGATTAACTGCATTGGCGGCCGGGCAACTGACGGCTGTGGTGAATATCTTTATTCACGAATGGGGTTTGCACTTGGTGGAGCGAGAGAGAGAGAGATAGAGAGAGACCTGGATCTTTAAGTAGCCGACCCGATCTTCTTTCTGCGTTATCAGCAATTTTACCAGGACGTGGATGAAGGATCTAATTTTGATTTTTTTTTTTTTTTTTGAGGCAAAGGCGAGGATACGAAATTGTCACAATTCTCTCACTCACTAAGTGAAGTTCCTTCTCTCAGGTTAATGTGGGCCAGCGTATTCAGCTCTCTTGAGAAACCACATTTTAGTTGTTTTATTTGTTTATGACAAGGCGCTCATTGACGACACCACAAAAAAATAGCTTATAGGCTGTTTGATTTTACAGCACGTCCTCATATGAACCGACTTTTGAGCAAGCTAAGCAAAAGTAAAAATACGGCATTTGCCTATAGGATAGTCTAATGATACATGAAACATGATTATTAACAACATATGTGTGAAATTATGCTATAGTAGCCTATAAAACCCTTTTGACCATAGACTGTAACAATACAACCATATATTGAATCACCTGGCTAATAAAAAAGATTGTGGAATTTCGAATATATAGCCCAATCAGTTATTAAGAAAATTGCACCATATTTTCTAAACAAACTAAGCGTTCTAAATCCTATTCCTAATGCAGTTGTTTTTGTGATCGTTTCCCCCATAGAATAATAAGTAGCCCTTTTTTTACTGCAGCAGAAAGACACACACACGCACACACACACCCACGCGCACACACACACACTTGCATTCAACTCTAACTGAAGACGTTACTGCCAGTCAGCCACATACTATCTTGGCGGGCCGACCCGCAGCACGCGCTACGCGGTGAGCGCATTGCAGCAACTAGCTGTGCTCGTGCTGAGCACCTACATTACAGTCACACTAAAAGCAACACACGGAGTATAGGAGGGAATAAAGGGAGAGAGAGCTAGAGAGCTAGAGAGCTAGAGAGAGAGCTAGAGAGAGAGAGAGAGGTTGGTGCAGATTGCTATACCCGCTGCTAAAGCAATATATCAATTCGCTGTCATACCAGTTTATTTTTAATTGCAGCTGTATATGCCTTATTCATTCACTTTCATGAACATTCATTCGTTTAGTGTAGTGAACCCAATTGCGTAGGACTTATCCGATGAACGGCGTGCGGCCTCGTAAAGCGGGGGTTCCCCCTCGTGTTGCCTGCGTGAGAGAAGGGAATACCGTGGCGATGCATACACTGATGGACAGAGAGAAACCTCCTGAAGCCGAAAGGTCGAAATTATTAAAGCGTACACACAACTCTCTCCCTCTCTCTCTCTATTATTCTCTGTCTTTCACTCTATTTTTCTATTACTCTCTGTCTTTCTCTCGAACGCACACTCACTCACTCTGCTGCATCAGGGCAGGATGGGATATGTGTACTTAGCATTCCGGAGGCATAGGCACGCGCTCCCTCCCAGTGCACCCGCGCCCTCTGTTGTTCGATCCGCGTGCGCTTTGATTTCCCTCGAAATCAATCGGCGTCTCTCAGTAGGGAACGGTCTGTTTGTGTGTGATTGTGTGTGTATGTATTAGCCTTGCAAAAACTGTATAATTCTTCAGCCACCGCATGAAAATTAAGACATTTGTTACAACTTGGGATGATCAATTTTTGGGCCTTTTAGATATAGATATCTAATTAATAGTAGGTTAAATAATAGTAACTAAT
Organism: Galaxias brevipinnis; assembly: GCA_036023535.2. Classification (NCBI taxonomy): domain Eukaryota; kingdom Metazoa; phylum Chordata; class Actinopteri; order Galaxiiformes; family Galaxiidae; genus Galaxias; species Galaxias brevipinnis. The sequence goes on along the minus strand of JAVQIZ010043214.1, from coordinate 1,356 downwards.
AATGAAATCTACTACTGCAGGACGGTTTGGAATCAAACGTTTAGGTCAAATTTCGAGTCCATTTGATCATTTTCCAGTTACGTGTAGGTTATTATTTAGGTAATTACTTGTGTTTCATGTCTTAATTCTATATCCAAATACCCCATCTTAACAAAAGCATAAGTTATTTTTAAATATAATTTTTATAGTTTATTTTACATCCTACCACAATCTGTATTTCGCATAATCTGGCCAGATGTTTGAACTATAGGCCTTTTGCAGATCAAGAGTGAACAAAACATTCTAAAACTACAACTGAGAGCTATCAAATATCTTATCTTAATCTAGCTTGGTCTTAGTAGGACAACTTGTTTTGAATGAATGGCATCAATAACAGTTGCCTTCTAATCAAGAAATGGAAAGGAAACTATGCAAAAGTATTCTCAAATCTTTTTTAAGAGGCGTCATCAAAACACACACACACACACACACATGCAACATGCTGCCAATTCTTATTATACATGGCGTGTGAAACATATGGCAGTATCGTGCTGTGGGAACATCAGTGTCATACTGTTTGCCTACCTGTGAATAACACCCTGCACGCAAACACACACTCACATACATGGTGATAACATAACCATTACATTGGTGTTAGACAGACACGTAGGAACTCAAGCTGCCGACCCATCCTGTTCCAGCATAAAGTAATTCAACCTCTTCTGTGGCTGAATAGTGGGGTAGTGAAGTGAGGACCTGTGAAGTCACGGAGGTTTAAATTCACGAGGTGACGTGAGCAGAAAGAAAAACAGACTGTACTTATACCCCATTAGACACACACACACAAACGGAGAGACACACACACACACACACACACACACACAGAGACACATACTCACACACACACACACACACACACAGAGAGAGAGAGAGAGACACACACACACACACACACACATACAGAGAGACACGCACACTCACACACACACACACACACACACACACACACACACAGAACACACGTCTCCTTATATGCTGTGTTACTTACAGGCAAACAGCAACTTTCATGGTGTATTTTTATCAACATACAGATAGACAAAATATATATATATTATCACCCGTCCTGTGTTTTGTGGCGTCTCTCTCGCTCTCTCTCTCTGTCTTTCTCTCTCTCTCTCTCTCTCTCTCTCACACACAATCTTTCTTCTCAGAGATTGAGAGAAGGGTTATTCACTTCTTTCTCTCCCTTTCCTCGTTCTTCAGCTGTCCATTCTGGAATGCAGACTTGTGAATGTAGAGATTTCAACAACACAGCATGAGTACACACAATCTCTCTCTCTCAAACACACACACACACACACACACACTTTGAAAAGG